>JADLIF010002292.1:0-22544 GCA_016648015.1 Steinernema khuongi | reverse complement strand
AAACTATTATAACGGCTGTGTCCCATCAGATATTCAACCCCAAAGACCAAAACACTTACTGGCCATCAGGGTAGGCCTCTCCTCCTCCTCGATCGCGTTGGTGTAATTAGGCATCCCGCTGAACATGAACCCGTCACGGAGCAGCATGTGCACGTAGGTCGAGGCATTTTCCTTCTAAAAACCCCTCGGATAAACATCACGTCGAAAACAACGAGCAACACTGCGCCACTTACGATGTGCATGACAAAGGGGGCTTCCTGCTGCGTCATTTTAGGGAACTCGCGGAGAGGAACGTTTCAGGGGAAACCGACACAACAGACGCGGCAGCGATTCAGTAAACGTTACACAACAGCACGGCGCTCCTTTCGAGATCCTTATCTTTCGCCTTCCCTCCTCTTTCCGTTAGGCGTGCACGCCTTTTTTGTCTTTTCCGCTAAATTCGCCGCTCGACTTTCGGGGATCGGCGAGGAGTCCCGCGCGCCTCCACCCGCCGGTGCATGATGTCATCCCGGCGGTGGGGCGTTCTTCTGAACCCTTTTTGTGATCTGTGGTGCGACCGCGTTCCCGCCTAGGAGCAGGGGCAGTCCAAGGCGAAACTGGTGACAGCGCTTTTTGTGGCCAGACCATTAGGAGGGGAGCACTCCAATGGCGGTGGTGTCGGAGCGTCCGTTTTTGTGGATTTATTGGACAGGTTCGTGAAGTGCGAGGGAATTGATTTTGGCATGTGATAATGTTTGGAACGCGTTCCGAAGGTCGTTTCTGGGTACGCAGGAACTTCCGATGCGCAAGAGGGTGAGGGTGAAGCTGAGGAGCATGGGCAGAGGACGTTAACAGGTAATCGAAAATGGAGAACGCGGCACAATGGTATGCTACGACCTTCGAACGCTGTTTCCTGTCGGCGATTAAGTCTTTAAAAAATGGTTTTCGCCATGGAAAAGCGCGCCCAAAACAAGGGTATACCAGATAATCGGACCATTTTGTGGCCTTCAAAACAGATGAGCTTTGCGGCCAACTTCAACTTCAATTCAAGTCCAACCGATGGCCTTGATTTATATCAGCAACTTAAGTGGAGACTGTGGCATTATGTATACCAAGTTTAGGTTAAGCGCACAAGAGAGTAACGTTTCCATCGGTCTGAGGGTTCCAAAGTTCCGGGTTGGGAAACAGATGCTCACTTTTGCCACTCAACTTCCCAACTGAAGGAGAGTGCGATATGAATACTGAAACTCCGGACATAAAAATACTTAAGGGAACCACGGGGATAAAGTTGAAAATTCATCAATAAATGCTTGTGTTTACGTATTACAGAAAAGTAAACCTATGTATCGTACAAGGGTTCTAAAAGATATTTTCTACAAGGCTATTCTGAGTTAGTAGAGTTTATACCAGGGCCTTTTCTCCCCAGTCACTTCTCAATCGTCATGGGACACTCTGAAAGGTCCCTTGCAAGCTTTCTACACCAGTTTCGAGACCCTTCGCGCGGCGTATCTTTCCACCTCTTCCACTTCTTTGCAGCCTTGAGTGATGTCACTCTGGCGGCAAATATCAGTTCTACACGAACGATTCCTGGTCAGCGCCCTGATCTTTGCTTCCATTCTACTACGATGCCCGTTTCTTATTTAGATCGACTGCTCGGACATTGGACTCGCAGATAAGATCAGTGCTGAACTCAAGATCTAGATACGAGCCTCTAGCGACCTGTGTCTTGTTTCGGCGTCTCTCACGTCTGCCCAACGAGTTGTGAAGTCACGTTCGTGGCGTTGGGTGTAGAAAGAGGAAATGTTTTGAGAAAACATCAGGGAAATCAGAAAGCAGCTGGGTCAGTTGGGGAGCAAGTGAGTGCACTTGGCCATGGGGGTTACGAATTTTTGGACGTAGGAACGGTGATTTCGTTACATGGCGTGGGAAAAGTCATAATTCCATGAAATTAGGCCAATTTGGTGAACTGTACTGGTTCCCAGTGTTTACTGAAGTGATCTGAAGTTTGTCACTAGATCAGGACTTGTGAAAGCATGTAAATATGTGTATGCAGGACGTACCGTAACCACTCTTCGATTCATGAACAGGGAGTTATGGTCTCTGAACGATTTACCTACCAAGTTACAGGAAACAGGAGCTAGGCAGGACTAAAGCTCACGAAGGCCCTTAACACTTCAACAGATCACAGTCACACTCTTACCGGCCGCATACAAACTATATCTACATTGCTAACATTTTTGTCGGCATCTTGGGAACATGTGAGAGACGCCGAAGGTTCTTAGACGCATCATCCATGCCACTCAGCCCTCTGAAGACACTAGAACGCGGTAAACAACTTTGTTTACCTCCCGGTCAGGAGGCTCTACCCCGTCCGATAAGCATCTGCGTCACCCGGTGCACTCCCTGCACACTTCTTACCAAAGTCTCTGCAGCCACCGAGACACAAAAAAGTACATTGTCTTGTCTCCTCTTTTCGAGAAGTCGCGCTCACGTGACGGTCCCGCGGCGACCGGTTTCCCCACGAAATCAACTTTGTCATCTTTCGGGAACGCCGGCAGATGATCTTTAAAGATGTTATCGAGGCGGTAACCTCTGCTGACACAAAATCGCAATTTCCATTAGCGCTGAGGGTAAAGTGAGAGAAGGTCCAAGGAGGAAGTGCATGCTCATTGCTCTCTTCCTCGGTGAGAACCACCATGGAACAACTTACGTAGATAATCATGAGCGCGGTGGTAAAGGAGAAGGTGAGGTGGACAAGAGGTCAAAGGGACACGGGACTATAGATTGAGATGACCAGGGATGCGCCCTGTGTACACAAGTTCGACGCAAGGTACTTGAGGAGTATCGGTTGTCTTTTTGAGAATTTTTTGAGAAAACGTGCCTTTGCAAACAACGCCACGCCATGTCAAGTGACGCGGTGGACTGCAGTGGGAGGTTGAGAAGGGTGTAATGCTTGAAGACTGCTTTGTTGTGTACATTGTTTAACGAATTTTTGGCAAGGTCACGGTGGGACCACAAATCATCAGTTACAGTATCCTCCAGAAAATCTCCTGACTGTGTACTTTACAATCACACGTATTTTTGCTAATATTTTGGGTTTCAGGGACATTTTCCCACGTCAACAATTTATACGCATTGCCAGGCCAGTAATCGTGGTGAGACCAATTTGGGGGTAATTGTGGTGTCATTTTGAGTGATGATCCCAGTCTCTAACTTCCACGTACTTGCATAAAGGGTGTAGCTCAGCATTGCCTGTGTCGTTGGAGCATTGGAATCCGAACTCTTGGCATTTCTTTACGTGCATCGACTCTCACAGCGAAGGAATGATTTACTGTACCCTCAAGGAATTCTCCTTACTGCAAATTACAATCACACGTCTGCATCAACACCACACAGCAATATCTAAGCTTTCACGAATTTTTGGCCAGGTAATTTCGATATGATCGCGGTGGGACCACAAATCATCAGTTACAGTATCCTCCAGAAAATCTCCTGACTGTGTACTTTACAATCACTTTACAATCATTTTTGCAATCTAAGCTGTCGGTATCACTCGCTGCGACCTGGTCTTCTTCATCCACCAATGATAGCCCAGCTGTTCCAGGAACGCAGTACGGTAGTCCTTGCTCCTCCAGAAGTAGACGTAGTAGCACTGGGAGAAGGAGATGATCACAACGAAAGGCTACAACGGAGATTATTTTAACGCAGCCTCCTTGGGCCTACCTTGATGGAGCGTAGGACATTGGCGAAGAAGTTGTCGTTCTCCCTGGGGAAGACAAGTGGCACGACAGAGCTGTCGAACTGGGCGACGAACCAGGTGGACAGGAAGACCGCTAAGAAGACCGAGATGGACTTCATCGCTCTTTCGTTGTTCTGCAGTGTGTTGCGAAGCTTTGTGTTCTTCTGCACGTTCACTTTTCTTTCTGGAAGTTGATGGTGTGACTGTGAAGTTGACTATCCTCTCCAAGAACAGGATTACTCCTAATTGACGGCCACTTAACCCCAGATTAATCACTTTCTGTCACTACTTTGAAGAAGGAAATCCGCAAAGCCTTGCTGACCTAAAAAACTGCCTAGACTTCCTCGTTCCGCGACTGCCGTCCAGGCTCAGCGTTCCGATCTGATAAGCACAGAATTCGCTCTGGGAGAGTGATTTATGGGTTCCAAAAAGTAGCGACGAGTCTTCTGGCAGGCTGCATGCAGCTTTGCGAAGTTTGGTTAGAACCTAAGGTGAGACATGTTTGTCACACTGCGATGGACAGAGCTCTTTACTTCCGCTTATGTGTATGCCACTAATCCTATGAAATGAGGCTACTTCACCATGGGAGATGTGTCAAACCCGATGACTGTGCGGTCGAGACCAGAAGTGCCTGGGATCAAGATTTAAAGGGACAGTTCACTCAGAGGAGAACAACACGGCACTGAGAACACGATTTCGGCACGGAGAACACGATTGAGCTTGTTTAGTCGTGTTCTACGTGACTAAACAAGCAACTTTTGTCCGAGCACCCCATCATTTCAACGCAACCACAAAAAGATATGGCCAAAAGAAACTTTGAAAAGTGCTCTGTATCTCTCAAGGTGAGCCAGTCCTCCTGGCACGATTTCCCTGAATCATAAGGGGGACTTTCTTAAATTGAATAGTGAATTTCGAACGATTCTTCTCAAGCCTCGGCGCGGGTCCGCCTTGGAAGGTATACTGTATAGGGGGGGGTCATACAGTAGACTACGTTGTCTATCAGACGAATCGTGGCGGGACCACTGGGATCAACTAGACCATAAGAAGGGGTTAGCTCTGCTCAGGAAGACCTGTAGAACACAATGGAAACAAAATCGGATCGATTAGATCGATTAGACAAAATTTAAGATTTAAAGTTCTGATCATCCCGATCCCAGTGGCCCCGCCACGATTCGCCTGACAGATAACGCGTCGACGCGTTTACTGTATAGGGGGAGGGGGGTACCCCGAGCAAGGGTGTGCGGAGTTGGAATTTTCGAAAACGGAGGTCGGAGTTCGGAGGCCAAAAAACCCGGAGTTTCGGATACCGGAGGTCGGAGGCTCCGCACACCCTTGACCCCGAGCCAGGCCTGGGCGCGGGTCCGCCTCGGAAGGTATACTGTATCCCCCATACAGTAGACCACCCAGACCGCCTCGCGGCGGGTCACGCCGAGGCCTGATTCTTCTGAACGTGTTGAGCCCGGGGTTCGGCTTCGTTCTTATTTCGTCTTTTACAGCATTCATGTAACATTTATATGATTTTCAGATCCAATCATGCCCGTTGCATTTGACTTACCCGAGCAGCCAGAGTCCGACGTCGAAATGGACTCCGATGCTGAAGATGGTGGTGATTCCGATCTGGAGGTTTGATTCCCAATTATTAACATTTATGAAGTAGTTTGTTTAGCTGCAAGTCGCCCTACGCGAAGGACTTCTTAAATCCGATAGCTTGAACATCATCACCGAGACGAAACGCCCACCGATCTACAAGAAGGCTGAGCTGGAGGCGGCGCTAAAGCAGTTCGACAAGAAGTTGCCGTGGGTAGAGACTCTAGACATCACCGTCCACAACCAGAAGCTCACCAAGGAACTGATCAACGACGATTTCGAGCGTGAAGTCATCTTGTAGGTTTTCTGCTTTTTTTCTTGGTTGATGTTTGTCGTGGATTTAACAGTTCCGATTCCATCCAAATATTCTGGATGGCTTCCGATCGGACCGTTTTATTTAATTACCCCCGACCCTTTCCTTGCCCGCCTCTATGTAGACAATGTCTACCCCTTGTTCCTTCAGCTACAAGCAAGGAGCGGAAGCCATGAAATTGGCCCTGCACTGTCTAGAGAAGCTCAATGTGCCTATCTTCCGCCCCGCTGACTATTTCGCCGAGATGGCCAAATCTGACGACCATATGCAGAAGGTTCGCAAGCGTCTAATGGAGGAGAAGGAAATGCGACAACGTCAGGAGACCATTCGTCGAATCCGCGAAGAAAAGAAATACGCTACCAGTGTTGAGCGCGAAGTGTTGGCTAATCGCCAGAGCGAGAAGAAGAAGCTTGCCGAGGCCGTCAAGAAGCACCGCAAGGGAATGAAGACTCAGCTGGAAGCCATGCTTCACAATGCAGAGCAGATGCTCAAGGATGAGGTACTTTTGAAGTTTAGTTCCCGGTAAACTTTGCCTTTAGGGTTTGGAAGCCAGAGGTCCCAAGAAGCACATTGGTGCAGCACGTGCAGAAACCGCGCGCAAGATGAGTCGCTCCACTCGTGACAAGAAGTTCGGATACGGCGGACAAAAGAAGCGATCAAAGCGTAACGACAAGGAGAGTTTTGGCGCGTTTGACGCAGGCAAGAAGAAGGGAAAGCACGGCGGCAAGAGACGCTGATTGTTGCCAAGAAACGTTGTTACGAACATATTGTTATTGTTGGGATCATTGTCAGTTGTTTGTTGTTGACTTGTTCCGTGGAGCTGGTAAAAGTTTCTGACGGAAATATGTGTTCGCTCCAGAGATCTCGACTCCCAAGCAGAGCTGTCATCGGGTCGACCCGAAATCTCGGGTCATCGGGTCGGGTCACGGATCGGGTCACGTGAAATTTTCGGGTCAATGACAGCTCTGCTTGCAAGCGACCACCGAGCCGGCGACCGTTTCTCAACCGAGTCGAAAGTCGAGCCTCGAATCTGGATTAATGGGTTGCTCCTTAGCACAAAACGAAGCAGAGCAAAGAACACGGTTCTTTTTATTAATAACTCGGTATGTGTCAAACCCGAGGACTGTGCGGTCGAGATTAGAGGTGCCTGGGATCAAGATTTAAACTCCAAAGATTTTCGGGATCGGGACATCATATCCCTGTGTCTCTTAATTTGTCTCCTGACGACTACTTGTTCAATCCTTCTAGAACATCGTCGAAGGGATCAAAGATCGATCTGATGCTGTCTTAAGCCTATAGTTAGGCGATACCATTTTTAAGGTTGCCAAATCAAGTTTTGAACAAAGGGGACACCTTTTCCCTCATATATAACCTACACAACATGTTTTCCCCTTTCAGTTAAAATGCTCTGTCCCAGTTCCTTATTCAGTAGAGAAAAATTAACCTTGTTTTTAAGTTTGTCCGTAATTTGACAAAGAGTTGCTTTCCGATCCCTATGTCTGCCGAGTCGTCAGCCAACAATGAGGATTAGCTGACGTAGTAATAAGAAACATGTTATGTCTACTTTTGCCTGACTTAGAATAATATATTTTTGCGCCTTTTATGAGTTCTATAAAACTACGTGTAACAAGCGCACAAGATACGTGAGCATCTCTGGTGACCATCTGACGGTTACTGGCAAGCAAAAATGCATTACAATACTGTTTCTCCCAAGTCATCAGAGCTTTTCAGGATCTCAACACAAATCTAAGGAAAGAACTTACTTTGGTAAATGAGTGACACACAGGCAGCCAAGTAAATGAGGACGACCAACACGTTCAACGTGAACAGAGTCAAGCCGGAGATCCACCTAATGCTGCCCGGCAGCATTTCGCCAGGGAAGCAGATGGGACCTTCTGTCATATTGTGGTCGTTCAGCAGAGCCAGTCCGCCGAGGGTGGCGAAGGTGCCGCTGATTGCGAGTCCCGACAGGATGGACAGTGAGAGTGTGTAGCCAAGGGGGTGGTTTAAGTGCCTGAAATCGATGTACTCAGTCACGAGGAGTACTGTTGATAATGGAAGTCTTAAGTCATATACAGAGTGATCCAGAAGTTCTGGAGCTTCTTCTACTGGAGTTTTAACTTCTTAGAAGCATTACTATCCTGTGGCAAAAACAGGGTTCTCCGGAAAAGTATGGGTTCCATATGAATTCCATCAAACCAAACAAACTGGGATTAAGGGCAAAATTTTTGCGATCAATGACCAGTGATACTTTCGTTGAGGACGGCCAGTTTGAGTACATGTTATGATATTGTCGTTTTACACATAGTTTTCATTGGCCAAAGCTTTTACAAAAACTAGACCATCTGTTCGCTTTCTGTGGGATTATAAGAAGCCCACCAACTTTGGAGTCACCCTGTAGAATATGTTGGTTTAAGTTCTGTCTTTCAACTATTTTTGCTCTCGGGCTCCCCACATACCATAATGGGAAAGCGACTGCGATGAATCTATCCACGGCCAGTCCAACCAAGAGAGTGGCGGACACAAACTGTAGTACATAGTAGCCAACGACCGCTTTGAAGCAGCCAATCACCGTGAGCGTCGTGGCAGAGATAAGTCTCTCGGCGATGGTGCATTCGAATAGCAGACAGCCGAGGTCTGAGGCGGCGAGGACGCAAATCTGGATACCGGCCTTGCAACGGAGATGTTTCTTGCGGAATGTCGCCACGATGATGTTAACGTTGCCAAAGATACCCAGAACACAGAGCGCGAGGATGATAGTGCCCGTCTGGATGAATATCATGCCTGCTTGATAACAAGGAATGCAGCTGACGGTCGACGAGACAGCTAAGGGGGTGGCTAGGGGGATAACCCAATTGAGAAGTATTTAGTGAAAAACAAGGTGTTACCAGAGTAAGTAGCGATAAATTAATGACCAATAACGGCTAGGTGTGTTGTGTGGCCTTTAGATGTGGAGACAGATTGGCGGCAGATGTTACGGTGTAAGTTCCAGTTTACTATGCCACAACATAAGTGCTTCTAATGCGGCGTAGAACTGACATTTTGTCGTACTTGACAGACGGTCAACAGTCTTGTTAGGATGGTTAGACTTTCGGGACAATTTAAGAGGTTTAAAGGGTTTGTGCTAGAGCTACTTTGGATGCGATATGATCAAATAGCAGCTACACTATCTGCTGGCTAATCTTCTTATCCTTTGAGCGTTTTATTTTTGCACAAAGATTCCGTTGGTGCTTTCTAGTGGTTCTGCACACACAGGATCCTGTAGGTAGTGTCTGTCCCTGCAAGCGCTCTGTCTGCCTTCTTCTCAGCACCACTTGACTCTCTTGAACGTCAACGACGGGTCGTTACGATGAAAGACGGCACCTTCGTCTTCGCAACGGTGAGTCCTCTCGCTCGCCTCCTCGACCGTCCTCTCGCAGCTTTTCTCTATCGTTTCCGCGCTCGGGACAGCCCTAGCTCCTTCTCCGAGTTCTTCACCTCAGGAAGAGTATGACTGCGTCCCACTCAACTTCGCCGCTAAGGAACTCCTGGCAGTGGTGGTGGCCGCCTTTGTGCTCTTTGTCTTCCTCTTTCTCCACACGCCCTGCATCCACTGGCGCGTCCAGATGCTCTACAGCAACCGGCCCCTCTCGGTGGCGCTGCTCGTCAAGAAGTTCTTCGCCAGCGGTCAGAGCAACTGTGAGTCCTTTGGAACTACTTCAGCTCATTCATGTTCCAGTCGACCTCATCGCCGAGGCGCTCCCGACGTGGAACTACCGACTCCTTCAGAACGAAGGCAAAGCGATCGTCATACATGCGAAGATCGATGCTAAGCGAAAGGTGAGTGAGCTTGTGCCAGGAGGGGATCTGTGCGGGACCCAAACTGGAACATTTTGTGGACAATGGACATCTCCCTTTTGGTTCCGAATGGAGACCTGACGCTCTGTTTAGAAGCGAATCTCCGAGGAGAAGTTCAAGCAGCCGCGGACGGACAAGGAGCAGACGCAGCTGGTGACGGAGGTCCTTCACGAGGTGTACGAGTTTTGCGAGGCCCGACCCACCGAGAATCATTGTAAGAGTCTTAGGGTAAATGCCCTCCTTTGAAGCTCTCTTTTCAGTCCAGTTCATCGCCGAAGTGCTTCTCCGGTTTGGCTATGGACTCGGCCAGAACGGCGCTCTCCAAAGGCTGAAGGAGTCTTCCACTAACCCGGAGGTGAGACTCTTCTGATGCCCTGAAAAACGAGATCTTTGCAGCCTTCTCCGTCCGACGTGGCCAAACACTCGAAGGAAGCGATGCCCAAAGCGCAGATCCACAGCGAGGCGCCGAAGTCGACTGAGAGTGCCATGGAACACTCGGCAAATTCGAAGCACGCCCCGGTCACGAAGTCCATCGAGGAGAAGACTCCGGGGGTGTCGCAGAGAACGGAGAAATCAGCGGAATAGAGTGCTTTGGGTTGCAGTTTCTGAATTTTTGTGGGTGTGGAAAGACGAATAAAGAATAAAGCTAAGAACAAAGTTATGTGATTAACCGCAAAAGTATGCTGAGGTGAGGCGCAGCGCCACGTCAATTGGGGTTTGGGCTTCCTATTGAGTATTAATAGACAGAAGTAGAGATGCTTTAGTTCTTAAAACGAGCAACAGTGACCGGTGTTCCGGACGTCTTCACGTGAATCACTTTCCAGAGTCCGAGTTGCTCGATGAAGGCTTTTCTGTAGTCCATATTCCGCCAGAAATATACATAGTAGCACTGAGAGTAGGAGATTAGGACGGGAAGCGTCTATAAGTGTTTCAGATGTAAGTTATCGATAAGTTCCATGTCCTCACGATGATCTTCTTGAGCAGTTGTAAAGCAAAGCTGTTCGCGTCGTTTAAGGGGATGACGAATTCAAGCTCGGCTTGGGAAAGGAACCAGGTTCCCAAGAATATGGCCAGGAATACCGTAATCGTTCTCATCGCCTTTTCGTGAATTCTCAGTGCACCGTGGAATTGGACATTGCCACTTAACCGACGCTCTGAATTGGACTGTGCCGAGGGAGAGAAATATGAAACCTACTCTGAAAACGGAGCACGACGAAAGCTGCAAGGTAGATCAGGATAACGAATAAGTTCAGAGCTATGAGGACTCCGTTGCTGTAGGGCTGAAGACCGTGGGGCATCACTTTCCCAAGGAAGCAGACGGTCAGGACTACGGTGTTGTCGTAGTCAAGGTTGATGACCCCCAGAATAGCAAAACCGATCCCGGCAAGAAGTCCAGGAAGAGTGGCGACGACTACCGTATGGAGTACACTGTGCGTCATGTACCTAAATTAGGCCTGTTTACTGTCAATACTCGATGCTATGCAGTGAATTATCAGCTCTGGATAGACCTCGGAGTCATAAAATCGTAGCCATAAGACTTTAGTTGCGATTTAGCTCTATTTTTGTCAATGATTTTCGGCAAATACTCAATGTTATGTACTGAACCGTTGGTAGGTTCCTGGTTCTTGGTTATCTTTTGTGGTTTACCCTTTAAGGACACTTTAGAACATATAAACAACGTCCTTACCAAAAAGGAAAGGCGACAGCGATGAGCCTGTCCACGGCAAGTCCGGCCAAAGTAGAGGCGGAGACAAACTGCACACAGTAGTAGACGATGATGTTCTTGAAGCACTGAGGACGCGTCATGTGCACGCCGAGCATCATCCTCACGCCGCTGGCCACTTCGAAGAGCAGGCACACGAGGTCGTAGGCGGCGATGAAGCCGATGAGGACGCCGTGATTCGAGCGCAGCTTCTTCTTGCGGACGGTGGCCACAAGGATGTTCAGGTTCCCGAAGATGCCGAAAATACAGAGCACAATGATGAGGAGGCCGTTATAACCTGTCTCGTCCATTCTACGCGTTCCATGGATCAATCCGGGTTTTATGTTGACTGCATTGAATTAAGGAATTAATGGAATAAAGTAGTGGGGCTGACGTCGAAAGCAACGCACAAAAACAGATTAAAATGCTGTTCGGTCTGTTTTTAAAGTATAGTAAAGTACCAACATTGGTGTTTGGAACGTACTTGGTCCGGGTGTTCCACGTCCTTAGGCCCGTTCGTCTACGGCCGGTTTACTAGATCGTTTCCCGGCAGCTCAACAAAATCAAGAATCCTGGAGATCGTTCGTCCAGTGTAGGGAAGGAAAGAAATCCCCATTCCGTCTTGGAAACATTATCGCGGGGTATATGGTTTTATCTTCTTTTAACTGTGCTTCTTAGATCTGGTACGTAGAGAAAGTAGGAAATCCTCCTTTCCTCTGCTTCACATATCAATAACAACATGGTCATCACTACTGATACATACATGCAATTCTATTGTTTAGCGCTGTAAGCAACTCTGCCGATTTCTCTGTGTCCTCTGAATGTGGATGCTTTTCACCCAATAAGCAACCGGTTAAGGGCTTAAATAGCTCAGACTCAGACTCAGAGTGTCCTGTATGGCAGGGAGATATGAAATCAAATACGCACGAGTGGAGTGGTATCCTTGATCATGATCCTGATCCATCACTTCGAATGGAAACAACTAAATATTGTTCTCCATGAGGGCCGAACCTATTTTGGAGAGACAGGAGCTGGAGGAACACGTGAGAGAGGTCACAAGAATGGCATCCGGTCAAGCAGGACAAATCATGAGAGTGATTGAGGCAGTGTGGTCGTTTCTACCACCACAATATTATCTCGAAAACACATTCGACACCTCAGCTGCTCAATAAACGCCCTACGGTAGTCGGAGCTTCTCCAGAAGTAGATGTAGTAACATGCTGAGTAGGACACCAGTACGGGGACGAACTGAAAGGGTATTAGAGTGTTTGTGAAATAGGACTCTATTTAGTACTGTTGTTGAATCTAGCAGGTGCACAATCCAGTTCTTCGAATGGAGCGTTCCGACAAAGTTCAACTCGATCTGGGAGAGAAACCACGACGCGGAGAAGACGAAGAGGAACGCCGAAAGGGATTTCATCGCCTTTTCATTGCTTTTGAGGGTAGCCAAAAGATGCTTTTTTCGAAGGCAACGGCGCTCTGGAAAGAGTGTGGGTAGTGTTGGAGTAAACTGGAAAACGTTTACATACTTTGGACCAGAAGCACGGTATAGGCGGCCAGATATATGACGATGACGAGGATGTTCATGGTTAAGAGTGTCCAGTTGGAGTACTCTTGGATCCAGCTCGGGAGGAGATTGGCAGGGTTGCACACGACTTCCGTGATGTTCTCCTCTTCCCAGTAGATGATTCCAAGGGCGAAGAAAAGCCCGCTGAAGACGACTCCGGGTACAGTGTACAAGATTATGGTGTAGATCACGTGTAGATCTCGGGAAATGTACCTAAAGGTGGCGTGATCTTTCTAGCAATGTTCCTAGCAAAAAGAGTTTGTTTTAATAGCCTTAAATGCACCTACCAATGGGGAATGGCAACTGCCAGGAGCCTGTTGCACGCCAGTCCAACCATCGTGGACGCAGAGACCATTTGGACGCAAAAGTAGGCGCCATTCACTTTGAAGCAAGTATGTCGTTCCCAACTGATCCCGGAAACCATCCTAATGCCGCTGGCCACTTCGAAGAGAAGGCAAATCGTATCGTACACCGCCATCAGGAAGATCAGAATCCCACACTTGCTTTTCAGTTGGGGTTTCCGGAGTGTCGCCACCACGATGTTCACGTTGCCAAACAGTCCAAAGGCGGAAATAAACAGAAGCGCAGTTCCGGCTACGGCCAAGACCATATCTATATCTAAAACTACTTTTTCTATGTGAGAGGAACCTCTTTCTCTGTAGGGAACCGGAAATTGAAAACATCCACAACTGGGTCGAGCGACTGTCTATCTTGTGGGGCGAAAAACCCTCGAATATACGATCGAGAGGTTAGATTCGATTCGACAATTTTTGAATACATTCAATTCGACAACCCTACGTTCGTTAATGTCTCCGGTTTTTTCAATACGAGTGTTTTTGACGGAAAGAATATACTGACAAAAAAAAAACATTATTATTTGGGACTCGGAGCGGTCCACTACTAAGCTATCGCACCTAAGAGAAGAGGAACTCGGGTAGCCCTGTAAAGGGTACTTTTGTTACAATAAACGTCCGAAATTAAAGCTTCACGTAAGAATTAGATATACCGAGAACGAGCGTTCTGATAAAAACAAAGGCGACACTGAGCCACAAAAACAACGCTTCGTGAGATTTTGTAGTATTTTTTATGTACAATTACATCATGAGAATGTCGTGATACTATCTTGTAGTGGTTTTGATATTGCGAGGCAGCCCATAAAAAGGACAACCAAAATATGTACATATAGATCACGAAACCTCAAACCGTTTTCTGCTGACGCTGTTTCCTCAGAAGACCAGGAGAACACGACTTGACGTGCTAATCATATAAGTTCTATCTCTCTCTGAACAGTTTATTGGTTCTATGGCAATATCATATACTACACAGAACTAGCATGAGTCACCATTGTTAGCGGTGAGGTATAGCCACACTTCTTGTCTGAAAGTAGGGCTGTGACATTGGCTCTACTACACTGCGATCTCGAAAGCAGATCTGACACCTCAGCTGCCCGATGAAGGCCCTTCGGTAGTCGGCGCTTCTCCAGAAGTAGACGTAGTAACATGCTGAGTAGGACACCAGTACGGGGACGACCTGAATGTCTTGATGTGTACACAAAAATGAGGCCTTATGCCCTACTGTTGTGGTGTTGACCACGTGGAGAAACAAGTTCTTCGAGTCGTCCAGCGGTCCCAAGAAGGTCAGCTCTAGTTGGGAGAGGAACCAAGAGATCACGAAGAAGAATAGGAATGCCGAGACGGACTTCATCGCCTTTTCGTTGCGCTTAAGGTTGGCGTCGACATACTTGTTTTGGAGGCATCGACGTTCTAGAGAGCATCATGACAGTGTGGGACAAAGAAATTGGAAGTTTTGTTCACTAAATCATGATGTCCCATAATCTCTAATGGGAGTGTTTGATAACACAGTACACCCAGGTACCTCCTATCAGCGGACTCAGAGAGCGAACGAAATGCCTTTCCTCTTTGTACCAGCATTATTAGGTCAAATGTGTCGCGTTGTAGGGTCTGAACTTATTAGAACCTACTTTGAACCAGAAGCACAATATAGGCGGCCAGGTACATGACAATCACCATGATGTTCATGCACACAAGCGTCCAGTTAGAGTAAGTTTGGATCCAGTTGGGGAGGAGATTGGCAGAGGTGCACACGACAGTCACAATGTTCTCCTCTTCCCAGTGGATAATGCCAAGAATTATGAAGATCGCGCCGCAAAGGAGTCCTGGTACGGTAGAGAAAATGAGGGTGTAGATCAAGTGGTGAGAAATGTACCTAAAAGTGAGATTTCAGCTGGGAGCCTGCGTAATTCCTGTTGGCCAGGAAGTTCTTTAGGCCACATCCATTCATTGGATGCGTTCATCCCCAACTCAAAATATTTAACTCACCAGCAAGGGAAGCTTACAGCGAGAAGCCTGTCACAAGCTAGCCCTACGAGGGTAGAAGCAGAGACCATTTGGACGCAGAAGTAGGCGCCATTCACTTTGAAGCAAGTCTGTCGGTCCCACTTGACCCCAGAAACCATCCTAATGCCGCTGGCCACTTCGAAGAGGAGGCAAATGGTGTCGTACATCGCCATCAGGCAGATCAGAATGCCACATTTGCTTCTCAATTGGGGCTTCCGGAGTGTCGCCACCACGATATTCACGTTGCCAAACAGTCCAAAAACACATATACAAAGAGCAACAGTTCCTCCTATCGCGCGTTCGTCCATGAGTGGAAAGGGAAGCGGCCGTTTCAGCGTTGTTTAGCGCTCAGCGGTGGCTTTTTTAAAACCTAACATCAGACTTCGTTTATAATGTTAGTCTGTGATCGTCGAAAACAAAGCCGTTGTGACAGCTGGAAAATAACTAGGTAGAGGCTCTTAAGTGCAAAATTATGTTACCCAACACAGAAGAATGAATTCAGAAATTTAGTTACCGTAGGCCCAGAGTAAGTGGGGAAATATAAGTAGACTTGCGTAACACTATAAATATAATAGAGGTTATAATAGACAAATAAAAGCCGATCCAAAGACCGCGAGATGATGAAAAGCCGGTATTGTGAAAAATTTCGGCACAAAACCGATAGAACGTAAGATGACCGTTATCCACAAGGAACATTGCTCCAGTGGGCAAAAGACTGTTTTTATTCAAAGTGAGCCGTCAGAAAGCAAACACCGAGCTTCGAGTTTGCTCTACCACTGTGCGCTTCTTGAAACACATTTGACACCTCAGCTGCTGGATGAACGCCCTTCGGTAGTCGGAGCTTCTCCAGAAGTAGACGTAGTAACATGCTGAGTAGGACACAAGTACGGGGACGACCTGAAAAGGAGCTTTAAGTGCTAATCAGACTGGATTAGTTGTCCTACTATTGTTATCTTGACCACCTGTAGCACTAGGTTGTTTGGGTCGTCAAGTGGAAAGAGAAAGGTTAACTCGATCTGAGAGAGAAACCAAGTACCAACGAACACCAACAAGAACGCTGAGACGGACTTCATCGCCTTCTCACTGTTCTTGAGAGTTGCTTTGAGTTGAGCGTTATGGAGGCAGCGACGTCCTTAAACGGGTGTAGTGGAGATTTACGAGTTGGGGGCGACCTACTTTGAACCAGAAGCACGGTATAGGCGGCCAGATATATGACAATAACAATGGTGTTCATAAATATGAGGGTCCGGTTGGAGTACTCTTGGATCCAGCTCGGAAGGAGATTGGCAGGGAGGCATACAGGGGTCATGATGTTCTCCTCTTCCCAGTAAATGATACCAACGACGATGAAAAATGCGCCACAAAGGAGTCCTGGTACGGTAGAGAAGACCAGGGTGTAGATCAAGTGGTGAGAAATGTACCTAAAAAGGCTATATCAGCTTCTCAATTCGGAGTATTTAACTGACCACCAAGGGAAGCTCACAGCCAGAAGCCTATCACAAGCTAGCCCTACGAGGGTAGAAGCAGAGACCATTTGGACGCAGAAGTAGGCGCCATTCACTTTGAAACAGGTGTGGCGTTCCCAGCTGATCCCAGAAACCATCCTAATGCCGCTGGCTACTTCGAAGAGGAGGCAAGTGGTGTCGTACACCGCCATCAAGCAAATCAGAATCCCACACTTGCTTCTCAGTTGGGGTTTCCGGAGTGTCGCCACCACGATGTTCACGTTGCCAAAGAGTCCAAAAGCGGAGATGCACAAGATAATAGTTCCCCCGATCACGCGGTCCTCCATGTGCTGAAAGAGGAAAGTGGGTGCTTTGAATAAGATGGGATTGGCGCAGGTTGGAATGCTTGTGGCAAATGTCGTTATAGAAGGGCAACGATGTTAAGCAGTTCTTCGCAATAAGTGGTTTCAGGCAGATCATAGGACAGCAGGTACACACACTATTCTAATATCATGTTTTGTGGTAAGGAATGTGCCTAATAATAGGCCATAACATTTCACATTTAAATCAATGTACCGTCAAGAGGACCAAACTTTCTGTGGTCGCCCTGGTAGCGTATGCCTTGCTTTCGGGTAGTCATACCAATAAGTAGATATCATATGTAGTGTATACTGTATTTGTATGTGTATTTGTCACTTTGTTGGGCGGTTAATTTGAGACTGAATTGAAGTTATGACCTTTTCCTGCTTTGACCCTCGAGGGCTACACAAGTGCTAGTGTCAAAAGTTATAACAAATGTTTTATACCATGAGTAATGATGTTATAACGCACTTCTTGGGTGTGCTTAAAGCGCTTTTGATCTTTCCAGTTAGTGGTTCAATTGTATAGTCAGAAATGGGAGGTTGAGCCACCGGTGTCCAAGCCGACGTGAGTATTATGGAGCACATTTCTTTGTAGTCGTTCGTACACATCACGGAACAAAGTCAGTTGTGCTAAAGACCCTCTAATAGTGTTCCTTGATGTTTGGAGGCAATTTGTATGACAGAAGTTATGACAGCTGAAGAAGGTTAAAGTGCAGAGTTGGTCATTTCAAGCCAAGGCTTATCACAGTCCTGACATCTACAAGATCTCCTTGTTCGCTGTAGTGTTTCACTTTATCAATACCTGTTTGGGACACCTCCTATTTCCTAAATTGGGATCTTCAAACAGATTGAACAGATTGAACCCAATAGTTGTGCTAGCGTGTGTATTACGTTCTATGCTATTGGGTTGTCCGGTATAAAATGGCCGATGACTTGAATGTTGTCCAGCAGTCTATCCTCTTTCCTACTGATATGAGCCTGCCTATTGTTTGATTGTGTAGTGCTACATTTCAAACTGTTCTGTTAACTTTACCCTGTTCACGTTGAAGATCTCAACTTGCCATAACAATAAAGCAAAACAAATTTGAACAAAGTGTGGGTATTCGCTGTTTTAATGCACAAAGAATTTACTTCTTCCAAGACCGAGTCATATATTTGCTTTCATCATGCGCCAAACACCCTTCGGATACAATTAGAGGAGGCAAATCATACGCCTTTGCGTGACTTAAGAACCCACGTAGATGCTATTGGGGGGCTACACTCTCATAGGATACGATGTGAGTACAAATAATTGACTTATCTCCTATAAAGCAGAAGAAATTTGAATAGAGTGTGGATATTCACAAACATTTTGCTCCAAGCACCCTTCCTTGGCTCAGGTGCCTTTACACGAGCCAGCGGTTGTTTCAAACACCAGTGCTTAATGCGATATAGCTCAAAACGGATGTTATTGAGGTTGGCGTCTGTCCTCGGCCTTTCCGTCACATAATAATTTTACGGCAGGTGCATCCGCTCCGGAGACTTATTGTTTCCCGCTAAAAAACAATCCTGGCTCCCTGCTGGGCCAGTTACACAGCTAGAATCGGTTTGTCTTATGTCATATGTCAATTTGTGAATGTTCTATTCTTGTTCACATACATAACAGCAAATGTTCCGGTTTCTTGATTATCGCGGCACAAGAACATTACGCGTATAAGATGAGATACATTGGCACGACCTGAAGCTCGAAATTTTTGCCATGAATGTCTTTGCGTGACGCTTTAAGCTATGTAAAAGTAGAACTTGTAGTCACGACAAAATTGATCTGGACGCTTGACTTGCAGATTGCCAAATCAACTCAAACGTATGAATTGAAACTTTGAGGGCCCATAACAAGAGGTCAGAGTTTAAAGTTGGACGGACGCCATCGAGGCCGTCTGACTAATTTCCACGTAATATGACGATAACAACCGTAGGTACTGAATGGCTCAATTTGATTCAGTTTGTTTTGAAGAAAATTTCTCGAAATGATTAGTCTCGAGCGCTTTCTGACTCATGGTCTCCGGCGAGCTTCCGCAAAGGACACACAATATCTTAGAGCCCGTAGTGATTCTGCTTATATATAAGAAGGTTGACCATCCAATATACTGGTCGTCACAAAAGTGGGTTTATCTGCTTACCTTTTCATTCCCAGCTTTGTCACTTTATTTGACTGGGTGGCTTAAGAGCACAGTCGCCAGGCTCGTCGGCTTCTCAATTCAAAGCACCGTAGTGAAAGCACTCCTCGGAAAGCAGGAGCTACACGGCTGGTAGAATAGATCCCGTAGAACCGTATTGGGGTGGAATGAATTCTATGAAGTGTCCATATGCCTCTGCTGGAGCGACAAATGTAAATAGCCTGAATAGAAGGAGTCCTCCCACTAATTTAAGAATTCTTACCGAGAATTCTGGTTTCCCTTGATTTTTGCTAAAACTGCATGGGTAAATTCTCACAAGAAGCTGCTACATTGAAAAGTGTTGCGATCAGCACGATTCCAAAGACCGCTTCTTGGCAACTCCTCCACAATTCCTGTGATATGGCTTGTTTCTGCCTCAGGCATGCATAAATCGACATTATTCCAGCAATGGATCGCTTTTCACCTGTAGTTTAAACGTGAGCAAACACAGGTGGCTCGTAAAGGCACCGCAGCAGCTGCTCGGTCTCGACGCGGTCGGCATCAGCTCCATAGCTGTGCTTAGCGAGGAGAGATGGTGGCCAAGATGTCCCAGATCACTTCCTGTCCCACAAGTGCTTTTACACGTTGAACTCTTCTTGTGGGAATATTTTGACCTTTCCCAAATGATCTTTAGGCATCAGAACTCCACCGTCACACTTTTTCCATGCACTTCAGCTCTACGTGCGGTATAAAAAACGTTATTCCGGTTTGAGGGAGACCCTAGCTATGCTTCTTACATGGCTTAAATACGTACTTCCTGGTGGTCTTGCATCTTGTACTTGTTGTAGGTGATAGTGCTGTTATTGCTATTCAGGGTCCGTAGTAGCAGAGAACAAGAGCACTGGAACCCTAACGATGTTGTTCGCTTTCTTAAAGAGCTTTATCGAGTTAGCTTATTCAACAAAGGGTAATACTCTAACTTTAATTTGGCATGCAGGCCTTGGTGGAAAGGTTAAGCCTCTGGCGCTATATATTTCGTTATTTCTAAACAAAAGAAACGTCCATGCTTAGTCAGAGACATAAATTTGGTCTTGTGAGAACTACTGATAACTTCAAAACAAGTCAGCGGTTAGCCTACGCTACCGGGTGTAAATAAAGTTTTGTAACGCACGTTCGAGGCTAGGATTTACGAAGAAAAGAGAGGCGGCTGAGAATGGAATCCTTCTTTTCACATTAGGTTTGGGAATGGTTCTGTTGGCTGTCGAAGACGTAGAGAGAGTGGCTTCTTGACGTTTCATCATCGAGAAGATGCAAGTGATATAGGAGAGTTTCATCTTGTTTAAGGGTACAGGCTTTGTGAATTGCCTGCCTACCTTATATGCTATCCATGAGTGATGATTCGAATCACTTCCCGGCTAGCATCACTGTCCTTCTTCATTTCGAGAATGCTGCTATCAAAACTTTGCGGCATTGGTTTTTTGAGACGTCCTATTAGACTCTCAGGTTTTGTGCTGGAGTACCCTACGTAAACTCAGGTAAGCTAAGGGCATATCCAGTGCTTTTGAGTGCTTTTGTCCTTTTGGTACTAGAGTCACGGCCTACTAGAATCTAAGCATGTGGAAGATAATGATTAGCCTTTGCGTGAGGATATCATTGTGAGCGTGAAACGTTTCCAAAATGCTCCTATCACCATAAACTCTGATCCTATTATTCTGTCCCGAAAAACACACTATACATAAGTCCTAACCTCATTGTTCCTTCGTGGGTTTAATCGCGTTTGTCGGACCGAGCAAGAACGCTAATCTTATAGACTACTTCCCTTGTTTTCAACATCAACGACAGTACCTTCAGATTCACCTCTGCCACCATGTCCAACTACTCTCACATAATGCACCACAAGTTCTCCTTTGCCACTACCGTAATCCTCACAGACGGGTTCCTCTACACCGCCGCGTACGCCGTCGTTCCGGCGATGTGTGGTATTTTGCTAAATTCATTCGTCCTCTATCTGATATACAACACGAAGATCTTCAAAGGGCGCTATAGGGTAGGATACGCGCTTAAGGAGTAAAAATGGTGTGGCTGAATTTAGATATCCCTCTTCTGGGGAACGTTGTTCAGCCTCTTGGCCTGCTGCTGCGTCTTCACCATCTGCTCGTTCTACCTGTTCTTCTACACGACGGGCATCCCGGCCAACTTTGTCATCTGTTGTGCGATCCAAAAACTTAATTACATGTTCCAAGTGCCCTTCTTCTTCGCGCTCTTTGTGAGTTGCCAGGTTTCGTGTTCTGTTTGACAGGATCCTCTCCAGGTGACCAGCGTAGATCGGTATCTCTCCGTGTGTCATAAAATCACATTTAACGAAAGAGTAGTGAAGTCCTGTTACCCTCTGGTTTTCATAATTGTGGTAGGGTTCTGAAGTGCTTGTAGGAAAGCTAATAGAGTCGTTCCAGGCAACGTATCTTGGTTCCCTCTTCATCTACAACGAAGTGGTCAAAGACGACGTGTGCGCCGTGGTCGTACAGTTCCCGCCTTGGCTTCTCAGGACCCATCTGAGCACTTATTGCTTCTTGGCGATAACGGCCTTTGTGCTCAGTTTACGAACAGCGCACTTTGTCTTCTCGTTCAAGAAGAGGACGACTGGAGGTGGGTGTTCACTTTCGATTAAAGATGCATCAGCTTTTCGGACCCATTAGGCACAAATTGATGGAGCTTTCCTAGAACCTATTAGCCACTACGAATAATAGGTTATAGGAAAAATCCTAAAGAGCGAGCAGTGTCGAGCACAGACGGGCACAAATCTCTAAGCATGCCGAAAACTAGTGCAGGTGGCTCAACGTGACATGGGAGACTACTAAATTAAAGTCCGACTCGCAAGTATATGACTATGCAAAGTACGAACATACTTCACCGTAAACTAGCCAACAAAATGTCGATGACTGCGCTGTAACTGACAGTGCACCAGGATCTTTTAGCTGTGCGTAAATTTGGGTTTTCGGTTATTCAAAGGAGTACGCCAAGGCACATCCTGTGTTGAATGAAGTATGCATCTTTTCATTACTGACCACTAGATTACTACAATTCTTTCAGGGCTTCCTCAGATCTCAGCAGTGAGAAGTAGGACCGAAAAACGCATATTGTACTCCGTCGCTCTACAAGCCATCCTTCCCATATTCTTCATCGTTCCGTTCCTCGTTCGCTCTCAAATGATTTCGTTCAGTAAGATGAACTCGAAAATAAAAATACGGACTTAACTCATGTAGACGTCCAAGTGAACCTTCCCAAGCCGTTCGTCGACTTCGTACGAGTGCTTACCTACTGCTACTACGCATTCAACTCCCTCATCGTCATATTCACCGTCCAGCACTTTAGACATGCCATGTACACGACACTGAGGTTTAGGAGGATAACCAACGAAGAATCAACGAAGTGAGTAATTTAAATCTCGCTCACGATCTACTGGAGTCCGTTTTCAGGATGTTTGTCGGCCGAAAAGAGATCACCCAAGATATTAAGAAGAT
>JADLIF010002290.1:0-20711 GCA_016648015.1 Steinernema khuongi | reverse complement strand
GCGGGACGTCCCAGGGTCCGTTGTTTTCATCAGAATTCCCTTGGCACCTGTTCACACGTACCTCTCCGCTCATTGGCAAGTCTTCGACCACCTAAGTAAATCAATTCCGTTGCCATAGTCACTTGGCGACCACCGCATGCGCGTTCGGTCTTCCCATACTGGCGCCGCTCCCACCAGCCTCACAACCTGCCATATCACACTACTTGCTTTCGCCGACTAGTTTATCTCATGGCTTCACTCGTATAGCTTTACCCGTGCGTTATATTTCCGTGACAGCCTCTTCACCACAACCGCGCGCGACGTCCTCCTTCACTCCTACATGACTACTTAGGTCTCCTTCTTGCAAACATGTCCGACTATACGGTGCCCTTCTTCACCCGGTGCCCCCGAAAGTCTATCCGACTCCAGGAAGCTGACTCGACTACGGGGAGGATTCGCAACTCTCGCCCCAGCACGCTCTTCCTCCATCCCATTGAACTCCATGGAGAAGAATGGGTCCGCGTCTATCCGTGCCATCCAGTTGGTCGCACTACCGAGTTGGAGAAAATCGTGCTCATGCATGATGCGAAAGGGAGCCACTTCGAGGACACCAGATTCATCCGATTCTCCGACGTCCTGACACAGGAGATCCCAAGGATGCGACGCAAAGACGACTTGACCCTGGTGGTCAAATCCGTTGGAGCGGACTGCGAAAACTTTATCGGCTCTTTCCTGGAACGCATTGGGACTCTTGGGCTGTCCTTCAGCTCTATCAGCCTACAGTACCATGTCACGACACAGGCGAACAAGACGCGTTTCTGGAACTTCCTCGAAAGCGAATTCCGCAAAGATACCGATGCCCTTAACCTGACTTTGGAAGGATCCTGGCCGAACGACGCCGTGCAGACACTCGATGACCTATTGAAGAATGCTGAACGAGCTGTCTTCGTTGAAAGACTTTACGACGAAACAGAAGATGACTTTGAAAGACACATCATCATGTGGTCATAAAATATACTCATCCAGTGATTCGATATTTATAAAATAAAATCACATAAATACAGGACCAATCAGCCGCCAGCTCGTGTGGTCAACATCCAGCTGCTTAAAAGGGGTGGTAGTCCAACGGATACTTGAGAAGAGTTGTGTTTTTAATTGCGGCAGAGATGTATTCCCAGCCGAGTTGAGAAGCCAACTGAAAAATAGATAATAGCGTCGCGTCGGAGAAGGAAGGACTTACCTCAGCCATGGCTATCTCGGCGGCCTTCGTGTTGGTTCCGTTCTTCTCTTCGACGCACTTCTGGAGCGCCTTCATAGCGCGGCCGTACTGCGCGTTCGCTACGGCATGTTTCGCCGTGAGGAGACTCACTCGTGGCTTCTCGAAGGCGTCAACCCAATCGAGGAGACGAAGGAAAGCATCATCGAACTCCTGGAGCGTCACTCGAGGAGGATTCGGCGTAGATGGCACTTCGGCGTCGGCTCCTTCAGGGTTCTGTGCAGCTGAGTGGCTGCCCGGGGCATTGGGGTCACTGTCTCCCACGATCTGAAAAAATGAGCATTGGAAAACTTCAGATACGTCTCAAGAAGGTCATTGAAGAGCTGGGACTTGGTAGGGGTGATTAAGCAGAATATTTAGCTTGTCGAAGGGCCTTTCACGGTTGAACCGACCGTGGCGGTAAAATCCGAGAAGGGATAAAGAATGAACAAACGGAGGGTACGATAAATGACTTGAATTTTGTAACAAAAGATGAGCGATGTTGACGTGTAAATAAATGCAAAAAACGAACCTGGAAGTCTCCAACGGACGGCTTCTTATCGATATCACTTTTGGGAAGGTCATTGACGGAGATTCCAGCGTCGGAGATAACGATTCCGCGCCGGAAACTGGTCGGGATCTCTTGGGTACTGATCTTCAGATGAGCGTCGGCAAGGACCTCGGCGCGAATGGTGAGCGCCTGGATGATGGCAGTCTTGCGCTGATCCATGTCCTGCTTCACCTTCGGGTCGTCGTTGTTCTCTTGCTTCGTCCCCAGATACATCTTCACCTCACTGGGGTTGGTCACCATGAGTATGTCTTCCACAAGCCTGTGGACGGCGTCCACGTGCTTCATCGAATCGGCGGAGCGTGCGAGACGGGTCAGTTGAGCAATGAGGAGCGGGATATGCTTCGGATAGTCGGCGTACAGCTCGTTCCAAATCTTCTCGGCGGCAGCGTCGTCGCTCATCTTCGAGAGATATCCGATCTTCACATCACGGATGGTTTCATTGAGTGCCTCCTCGCTGTTAGGCTGAGGGGTCGCGGAACGGGAGCGGCTGTCCTTCGAGATGACTTCCACTTTGGAGAGCGCCTTGCTTTGGCGTTTGCTCCATTCGGGGAACACATAGGTAACCGGGAACATCGCGGTCCTCTTCACGCTTTCTTGATCAGCATTCGCCAGGGTCAGATGTCCGGTCATGTAAGCACCGGTGACGACCTGCTTCGGCACCTTGTCGTCCGCCATCGGAGCGACGTACACGGGAAGCCGCTCACCGAAACGGATGGGCCTCTGCCCAAATTTCTTGGCCGCGGCCCCCTCAAGGATCGCATGAGCGGGCTGTGTGTAGCAGTTAAGGGCGATGCCCTGCGGAAGCTTCTGTCGGAAATGGAGAGTGAGGTCACGGAAGCGATCAAGCACCGAGTCGCTCTCGTGGCGGATCTGGAGACGCGCCAAGTACTCGCCCTTGCCGAGCTTGATCGGGTAACGCGCCGGGAACGAGGAGACGGCGCCCATGTACTTCTTGTCCTTCGTGTAGATCATCACGAGAATGTTGTCGATGGGATTCTCGTAGAGCATCGTCGACAGGGTGGGGACTTCGAAGAGGCAGTCGACGGTCTTCTTCTCGGCAACTAAAAACACGTTTTAAGAAACCAATCAACTTAGGAGGGCAGACAAGGTAAAAGCTTCAAACTTACTGTTGAAGTTGTAGGTGAGGAGAAGCTGGTAGATCTGTGTCGAATTCATCACCAGATCCCTGGGCCCGAGAGGGTTCAGCTTGACATCGGCAGGCTTCAGCGGTACAGCGACCTCCTTGAGGGAAATGGCGGGAGTGACCTCCTCATAACGGTCCAAAGTGTTCTCGATCTCAAGTCGATGTAGAAGTGAAGTAGCCATGATCGTCGTCTTGTCGTCCTTAGGGTGAGCGCCTCGGAAATTGATGCTCCACTCCACGTCGGCGTCACCAAGGTTCTGCCACCACTTCGTGAGACAGAGCTCGAGCGTCCTGCCACCATAGACCTTCGTGAAGATCGACTTCTCGGCAAGGGGCTCCAGCTCGACGATCGAGTGCTTCTCGGTGTTACGGTAAGCGACGTGTGGAAGTAGCTGCACGGTGTGCGCGATGTAGCGGCAGACGTGCTGGCGTTCGTGAGACTTGATCTTCAGTTCGACGAAGGAGGCACCTTCGGGAACCTTGACGAACATGCGGTGCGGCACAGATGGAACCATCCTCTGCTTGTTTGACACGGAGTAGTCCGTAGAGGCGTCCACAGTGATGGGCACGATGATCGTGATGGGAACACGGAAGAGAGGTCCGAGATTCTTCCGATCGGCATCGATTCCTCGGATCTCCGTGTAGTAGGGCGTTCCAGGAGTCAGCTGCGTTGGATCGATGCGGATGGAGAATCCCCTGGCGTGCGCTCCGAGTTCCAGGCACTTCGGATAGTCAATGTAAGGTGCGTCGCACTCCAGCAGGAAGTGACGTTCGAAGTTGAGCTTGCACTTCTTGTCGAGCTGAGGGTCTTCGCGGAACATCGGATCCACAAAGATAGCAAAGTCCTTCGGCTTCCGGGTCTCGTAGAACTCCCTCAAGTAGATGCCTCGGTTACCATTCGGTCCAATGCTGATCTTGAATCCTGTGAGGTCTTCGGACAGTCCACAGGTGACATTCTCCCCGGAAAGATAGTTGAAGGCTGACTCGATCTGCACGAGACCGTAGCCCATGACAAAGTGGTTTCCTGTCTCCTCGGCGAGCATCGTCGCCGTGTTCTCCAGAGCAGTCCTGATACGGTAAGGCGAAATGGCAATATCGTTCTGCTTCATTGCACTCAGAAGACAAGCCGTGGATCCAGTGGCGTTGGGCGACGACATCGATGTCCCGTTCATGAACTGCGTGGCCGAGAGGCAAGAGATCGGAATTCCGGTGATGGCGGCTCCTGGCGCACAGATGGAGACACCGAGGGCGCCGTCTTGGGAGGGGCCCCGGGAGCTCCAAGGGTACAAGGTGCCTGGAATGGTCTTTCGGAGACTGTACATGGCGTCCATCATGTCGGGGGAGACGTAGGCACCGACGCCGATAGCCACGAAACTCGTGGATCCTGGCGCGCCGACGGTCGAGAGCGCGGGACCATTGTTGCCGGCAGATGCCATAAAGATGATTCCGTGGCGGTTGACCATCTTGGCGAGCTCCTCGATGATTCGTCTGAAACAGGGGTTAGTTGAGTCGGGATACCGTACACCTCTAGACTTACCCCTGATTGGGAAGGTGAGTGGCTTCGCCGAAAGAATAGTTGACGATGTCTACTCCGAGATCAACGCATTTTTGGAACTGAAAATCAGAAATTTAGAAGCGGTCAGATCAAATCTTCTGAAGAGATATGTCTTTAAGAGTTGTCCAAAGATGACAATTTGACAAGTAGCTCGAAAAGTTTGACGCTTGCGTCCTGATAAGACTGTTATCGTCCAAAAGTTCCTTCACAAATACTAACTTACCGCTCTCATAAGTGCAGTTCCCGTCTCCATGCCTCCGAGCCTGAGATCTCCGATACACATAGACACAATCCGGGCTCCGGGCGCCAAGCCATTCCTCGAGGGATTTTCAGGGTCGTATCCAGCGGCAATGTTTGCCACATGAGAACCATGAGACATTGAGCAGGCGACGATTTCCAGCAGGTTTCCTTCGTTGTGGATGGTCACCGAGTAGGTGAGCATGTCCTTCTCGGACAGACTACCGTACTCGAAGCTGTCGCGGAAGTTCGTCATCACCTTGCAGAGGCCAAGACGTCCGCGGAAGGACGTGTCCACGCAGGCAAGCCACTTGGTTCCATTGTGCCAGACGACGCAGTCGGCGACGGGTCCCACATCTTCGGCCTTCTCCGCCGCCTTCAGATAGTCAACCATACAGGCGAGGTTCTCGCGGTCGTGCTTATCCTTGATACGATCGGATTGACCGCCCACTTCTACTTCGTGGGCATCGAGAAGCCGGCGGGCATCGGCGACGGCCAGTCTGTGGTACGGGTCGAAGAGCTCCTCCTTGCGCTCCTTCTTGACACGGTTCAGTAGGCTCTTCGAGTAGAGCTCGTAGATGGCCTTCATACCGACGTGGTAGACGCCCGTGGGGTTCTCCCACTCGTCCGGAATGCGGAGACGTCTGCCGGTAACACCCGTAATGTAGCCGTCGTGGACGATGCGAGTCGCTGAGGTGTCCACATCTCCGGCCCCGGTGAGATCCATAACGTCGATGAACTTCGGTTCACCCGTAGAAGTTGTCTAAACACACTATTTAATTGAAAACTCTCTTTTCACTTACTCTAAGTGTGGGAATGGCGGGATCGACTCCGGTGTCGAGAATGGCGATGACGACGCCTCGTCCATCGTAAGTGGGGTTCTTCTTGAGGAAGTCCTCGATTTGCGTGTCCTTCTTGGGAAGGAGATGCTCGAGGGGGAAGTCGGTGTCAGACATTTTCGGAAGTACAGAGCTGGAGGAAGAGTTCGAAATGTTCGGACACTCCTGCATTCCTGCCGATCGACTTATATAAGACACTGAAACGAAATAGATGTCACCCGTTTGTGGACAGCCAGGCAAACCATGCGCGCATCGTCTTAGCGGAATTGCACAGCTCGATTGTGAAACACAAGCATTGATTAGGGCAGCACGTGAGAGCAATCTACTTGAAGGTGATACGATGCGGTACATCAAAACATCAGGCGACTATGCGCCAGAAATCTAAAACAGATGATAAGAGGTAAGAATGGGTTGGGCACAGCTGCTGAGGTCAGGGTGCACGAGACAGAGTTCAAGAATCGGATGATTCGTGCACTAGAAGGAGAACAGACGGAACGAGTTTTAAAAGTAGAAGACAGGTGACACTGGTAACGAAATGGAACAGGGAGGTAAAAATGGACTTCATCAAAGACCAGAGAAGTTTGACGTCCGATCCCAGCCGCCAACAGGCACGAAATGAGAAGTTATGATAAAGGACTGTTTGAGGAAACAGATACCTCTGATCGCAAAACAATTTAACGACTTAAATTACAAACTAAGACCAGGAAAACTGATAAGGGCGGTGTCACCATCGAAGGAGGAGACCTTCAAAGTTCTCCATTCCATTACATTAATCATCACAGAAAAAACGTTTTAAAACAAAAAAAATAGCAGCCGAAGGAAGTGTAGCGCAAAATTGTCGCAAAAAAAAGAAAAAACTTTGAAGAGAAGTTCACGTCGACCTAGGAGAGACCGGTACCTCCAATACTTTTTTCTGGGATTTTACTACACGTCCCAAACACTGAACAGAGCCACTCCACTGAAAATTGCATAGAGTGACAGTCCACAACGCTCGGTAGAAGGAAAAACATTACAAACGAGCCAAAAGGACATCATCACAGAAGGGCGCCCATAAATTGAGGTTTGCCCTTTGGCACGTTGAACTATTCAACGTGATCAGATCTATCGAACATTCAGCAGAAAAATAGAACTTGCGACGAAGACACTTCTAGGATACACATTCATTGCGTTATATATAAAACAACCATAACCAAAGATCAAGGAATCAAAGTGAGACTCGAACAGCGGAAAGAGACGGTCAAGCTACAGTAACCCAGGCAGAGGAACGTCTCAACGCTACGATCAAATGCCGTCAACAACACGTGGAGATGAGCAACAATTTAGAGGAAAGACGAAAAGACGCTCATACTTGACCAGAACAAACATAAGGGACGGGTCCCCTCATCGATTCAGTCAATACTGCATGCAGATCGATCACATCTATGCAAAAGTAAAGAGGACCACGTAAGTGCAACATGACCAATGGAAAGGTAGACCGATTGAAGGACCGTGGAAAGAATTTTACAATGCTAGGAAACATCCAAATGCGGACTACTTATCTCATAAATAGGGCGAAGAACACTGACAGGAGGGGCATCAGTGGACGTGATCAAACCTCAGGCACGCGACTCAAATTTATCTAGACTAGGCGATGAAGCGCAACATTTTTTGCATATTCAGGCGCTAAAAATTGCCTAAAAGGCGGCACTGATGATGAGAAAATCGATGATGGTTAAGAACCACTGGTTCTGCTTGGAGAAACGCAGCAACAACGATAAAGGAGTGTCAAAACAACATCGGCGACATCAAACATAAAAGTGCAGTAGGACTAATGTCGTCGCCTCTCCCTTGGCGGAATCCTCGTAACCCTCAACTCGAGAGGACAAAACAATAATCAATTGCTAGACGAGACAGATGATCTGTGCTTCTGCGAGGCTGCGAATTTCCGTCTAACTCGAACGTCTAGCGACTAATGCAAATGAGATGAGACGTCTGTACGTCCGGCGAGGGAGATGACGACAAACTAGCGACTCTTGCAAGATTCTGGAGCCAGATCTCCCGAAGCCGACCTGACTTCAACCGAACCGTAGAAAAGTACCGTATAATGACGAAGTCGGACTTTTCAAACAATGTTCTCCGCACAGGAGCCTCCTCGGAGACGCGACGCGATTGGTTGCGGCGCGCGTGCGAATCTCAGTTCTGTGTTTTCCTTGCGTTTTTCATGTAGAAATTTGTAGAATCCCACGAGATTCTCTTTCGGAGCCTTCGGGGATTATGGATTTCTGCGTTACGGTAGTATTTAGCCCGTAGATCGCCGATCTTCGGCTGTTTGCCCTTGAGTCTCTCTGAAGGAAGGTTTACTTCGCCTCATATAAGGACAGCCTGACATAGTAGTGACGAAGTACTGTATGCTGATTCTCGTCCTTCTTCCCATTTTCACAACTTCCTGTCCTACTGCCTTGGAGACGCGGGATGGGCATCGCCTTTTCCACAGATTGTGTCTGAATATTCGTGTCTAGGTGATAGACGTGTCCAAAGAATGTTATAACCGGTACGAAGCTTTCAATCGTCCTGAGCCGTAGCGAGATTGCGAAACTATGCCTTTGCTTCATTTGTTTTTCTTATCCCATCTCCTTTTGGCGTATCTGCCACTGGGCTCGCTTGTCTCAACTACGATCACGTGAAGTCGCGTATCCTTCCGCTTATCCCTTCTCATATTTGTTTCAGAACTCGAATATGGCACCCTGGGACATTGTGCCTGCCGCGGCCAGAGGAATTAAGTTCGCCTATGACGGTATGCAAGAAACCCAAGCTATCCAAACAGTTTGCTGATTATAGGCAAGCTCGCCCGCATGGCGCGATTCATCTCCTGGAACTACTTCTGGGGAGGTCGCGAGTACGGTCTTCAGTTCCACGACCAGTACTTCGAGCCCGCTCCCGAAGTACAGGAGGCCCTCCGCCGCCTCAACCTGAAGGAGCCCTGGCTCTTCGATCAGCGCAAAATCCGCCTCTCCCACGCCCACACTTTGGCCCTCCACGGAGAGCGCCTTCCCAAGGAGAAGTGGACCAAGTGGGAAGATGTAAGTATTTGTCGGGACTTCTACTGACTTGGAAGAAATCTGCTTATAGGAGACCTGGTACTTGAAGCCTTACCTTGACGAAATCGAGGCCGAGAAGAAGGAGCGCGCCAACTCTTCCGGAATCGTGCCTGGATACTCTCTCAAGCAGCACTAACCGGGCGTATCGTTAGTTTTACGGCCTTGTAAATGCCAGATAGCGAACATAAATTAAACCATTTATTTAGGTAGTACCCGATTGTTATTAATTGTATATACAAATTTTCCTATAACTGATGAGTATTTCATCCATATAACAATTAAGGCTTCATCTCCTCAAGGGTGAGGCTGTCGGCGAGAAGAGGGATGGGGGCGTTTGTTGGTGCTTCGTTTCCGTTTTCAACCTCTGGAAGAAGATCTTGCCTATGGTGGCCCAAATACGAACCACTACCACTGAGGAGTTGGAGGTTCGATCTCAATCTGTTGACTTCGGACTCTGTGATCCTTTCCGGATGTTCGAGAAGTTTCTCCGAGTCTGGGACGTCAATCAAGCGGTCCTCTTTTTTGTCCCCATCTGAAATCTCGCCTCCCTTAGCCTGACTGAGCTGCATCCCTATGAGTGTAGCCTGTCGCGCTTCTAAAGGGACATAATTGAGCCGAAAATGGAAGTTATGAACTGTACCCTTTGCATCGAGCTGCTTGTCATTGTCAACATCCGCGAGGCGGAAGCTCAATTCAACGACCTTTCGATCTACCTGGGAGTCACTTGCCGCAAGAAGGTCAGATAGCGTCAACTTGTCTACACATTGGACCGTCGCAGCCAGACAGATGAGCAGGATTGGGACGAGATGAGCTACCATCGCCTGAAAAAAGGGATTACAAGGGCGAGCTTATTAATGGGTCAACGTGTTCTTGTCAGCCCGTCATCGCTGACGGAGCGACAATGACTGCACAATCGCGCTCAGATCCGTTCCGCGGCAGCAGGAAAACAACTTTTTAAGCGTCTCGAACAAGAAGAAAGCGCCGCAGTGGATCGACCCTAAGGTGATGAGCAGGAAGCTATCGATTTCCAGGTCGTAAACAACACGGCCGTTTCGAGGAGCAGGCGGGAAGGCTGTGACTGATGGACGGATGGACGCCGTTTTTTGTCAAATTCAAAAAGTGATTAATGGAACAACCAGTGTGAGTCGGGCCGGGAACGCGGTCCACAGACTGTACGACGTCTGCAGCAGCAACCTGAGACTAGTAGACTGTCTGAATGACTGACAACTGAGTAAACAGAAGTACGTGCGGCCGATAGGTAGGATGTTTGCCGAAAACGGACAATTAAGATGGGCAGGTCTCCCGGCCGTACAGAAAGGATAGGATTTGCGGGAGAAAGTAGTCGAACGGATCGGATGTGGACGGCTGTTGAGTGACCGCCGCGGTGACCGATTAACCACCCGCGGGCGTTTGTGAAAGGAGGTCTTTCACTTTCCTCCTCACCGCAGAAGGATTTGAAGAAGAAGATCATCGAGTGTGTCGCCCTGAACGAGATTAGGCGATGCGGCTTTGGGGTGAATGCACCCGCGTTAGTTTTTTGGACAGAAGATACCGATGGGGGACGAAAAACTGGAACGATGCCTGATGGAGGCGACTCAAAGCTGATCTGATGGGTTCTAATTAGGGCTGAAAGATGGACGGTCAAAATAAATGCATATGAAGATGAGGGTGGAGCTTGGATAGACCGTAATGGGAGGAGAGAACGACGTTCCCATGGAGACGACTTTTGTATTTATCACCGGAAAGGATGATTTAGCATTTGTGCAGAAAATCCAACAACAAGTCCTTAGTAATACGATGATGAATGAAAAATGACGATTATTCGCTAAAAATAAAACAGTCATAGGTCAGCAGAGGAACTGAATCACGATTGCAGGAAGCTTTGCAGTCGTCGGCTTGCAGTAGTCAAATCACATTTGCTATAGCACAAAAGATGATTGACGACGTCTTTGGAGAACAATAGAAACAAAGGCATGGCGGAGGAGATCAAGATAACATTCTGGCGTAGATATCCTCTTCTTGAGTGGTCCCTTGTTCTTACAATCTAGATCTGGTATGCGCATTACGTCGAGAGGAACAGATGGCCGAGTTTGACAACGTTTGACCAAAGGTCAGCTTCAAATGAGACAGGAGAGGAAGGGATGAGACAAGACCTCAGAGGGCTGCAGGCCCAAGCTGTCTAAAGGCCAATCTGACCACTTCCTGTCTCGGACTGCGGTCTCCAGACGCCAAACACGTCCATCAACAGGAAGAGGTCATCATTTCAACGCTGACAGGCGGCAGGGCGCCCCTCGCTCGGAAATCCTAGAAGACGGACCGTAGCACAGAGTGCTGCCAGAGCGCGACACCGCGTTACCAGCACCAAAACAGGACGTCGTTAGCGAGCGAATGCAACACGAAGCAGGGGGACAACAACACGGCGACAAAGGAGAGCGGCAGAAGGCTGTCGCGGTGGACCATGCAATTATGGATCGGACGCACCTCGCAGATGGGGATTAGCGCCGGGATTTGCGGGGCACGGATAGGGCGCGCACGGCGAGGTTTGAGTGGCTATCGAGTGCGCGCAAATGAGGTGAGTGAGGGCGCAAAAAGCAAAGCGTGACATGAGAGCCTACGGCGCGGATCAGTTGCTCCCGTTCGCGGTCGCCACTCCGAAACTGACCCAGATTCATTCGATTTTGAAAACCTTCGCGCGCGAATTGTTTTGTACGCGGCTGGCGAGTTTCGCCATGCGCTCACTAATTATGTAATCGAATTATGTTGTGAGGTCGTGTTTGCGCAATGAGAACGACCTCGCGGGAGCATCGGAGCGTGAATTCGCGAATGAACTCCGCTTCTTTGGACTAATCACGTTTTTGAGGCTTGCCAGAGTCATCCGCGTAAAAAGGGGTGATTTCAACAAAAGACGGTCTATTTGTGTCATCCTTCATCCGCGACAAATGGTGTGATTAGTCCGACAAAGACGCAAGCGATTGCGTCGCATGGAGATGAAACACGACGGGGAGATGGATGGACGGGATTACTGTAGCAATTGGGGATTATCGCGAAATTGCCCTAGATGGCCGCGGACACGGCGCAATGAACACGTCTTCGGCTAGATCAGATCATGTCGCGATCTTCCGCAATCTTATCATTTGCATGAAGAACTGGTTTCTGGCGACGGTAAGTGTTTTCGGAAACTATCTGCTCATCTGCAAGAAGAAGAGCGGCAGAAACAAACAACAGCTTTTTTGGTAGGAGATTGTTTAGAATTCTAAACAGTGGCGATTCTGAAATGTTCGTTGATCGATGATTAGACTTGCTATTTAAATAGACGCTCCTCGTTAAAACATGCAGATGTGCGTGGCACAAGTGTGGCGGTGACAATGAAATGGACAGCATAAGACAACCTGAAAATTATAGCCCATGGACCGCTTCAATGTTCAACTTGGTTACGGTACTCTCTGAGTTAAGGAAGCTTGTGTTTACCTGTACAGACTCAGACAGACGTCTACACGGTTGAACTGTCTAGGAATTCATAAGTGAAGCACCTGAAGACCATTCTACTACTTCACCGAGAAACTACCGTAACGCGGCAGACACTTCGAGCAACGGACTTGACTCCCTTAGACTCCAGATATTCGACCTTCCATCGAGTCAGAATTCTAAACTCACTTATAGCAATGGAGCTCTGAAAATCGAAGTGAACCGACACATGCACGTGAGAGCAAACACCTTTCATTACACTTTGAAATGTTTGTTTTTGAGAAATACGGAGAACGCTGACGCATCGGCGCTAAGTGCTCGGGCAAAAGGCGCGGACGCTGCTGGAAAAGGCAAGGAAGACATCGATTTACTCGCAGCCTTCTGCGAATGGAACAATGTTGTAGGCATGAGTATACGAAAAGTTTCAGCCGTCTTATCTCCCTGCGCTATATTTAACGACCGTCGAAATCGCGCTAACTTCGTTAAAATTTACGACGCCGACGCGGGCTTTTTATGCGCACTAGCTTATTTCGACCGCCACGGACTTCATTACGTCGTGGTGTAGGGACGGACAATACGAATTGGATACGGTAATCCAGAAGAGGTACCGTAATCCCGGAAGATGTTCCATTAAGACAGGACGCTTGGATTTTGCGAATTCGATCATCAATTTACACAAGCAACCAGTTTTTACGCGTGCACAATGATTCGCGCTTGGCTGAATAGCACAAGCGCCTTTCTGATTACGATGCACGGCGACTGTAGGGCTGAAGAAGCAGAGCAAAGAGCGAACGACCGTTTTCTGCTGAGACAAAGAAACGAGCACCTTTTCGAGCGGACGTGCTGTCCGTCCCATGGGGAGCTAAACTGACAAGGGCGATCGAGGGAACGGGAAGACGGCGCAAGTGCAGAAGCGATCTCGGCTTGTTTTTGCGCACCGGTCGGCGCCTCCATGGACTCTCTCTTTCGAGGAGGAGCGCATTTCGGTTTCGCCCTCAAGGTCGCCCAGCGCGGCATAAATAATCTAAACAACCGGCGGCGTAACCATTCGCCTTTGCTTTTTCGGCCTTGTGAAAGGTTAATCGCGAGCCGCGGCGACTTCTTCTCCCTATAATCCGTTGGCCAGCCCGGTGGAACGGCAAGGTGAAGGCGAAACCCCGTCTATACCGGTTTTTATGTGCTTGAGATGGAGGTGGCAATAAAGAAAAGGGACGACCCAGGGGAGTTCTGTGGGAAAACAACGAGGTTGGAGGTTCCATCTGCAACAATTTGCCAGTAATTGCGCTGTTTTGAGTGTGGCCAACTGGTTTTAAATCTGAAGAGCGACAATCAGGCGGCACGACCAGAAGGCCGAGGTGAAAAACAGCGCCATAAAACGCTTGGCTACTCAACGGCATCACGATGGGACCAGATCCATCAACCGTTTATTAAGTACCTGTGTCTGTCTAACGATTGCCTTCTTATTTACACGTGGCAGGGTAATAAATAAAGTAACTCTAATTCTTCTCGATGATGCTCTTGATTGTATCGAGACTCTCCATCATCTTCGTGGAGAACGCAGAGGCGTCGCGTTGTCCCTGAAGTAGACCGTAGAAAGGGCACAAAAAACGAGAGGCATACCTTCCTGGCCGTCACCACAGCTCCGAGTTTCGACGGAACCACGTTGTATCCTATGCCGAATCCATCGGGAACGACGGGTCCGAATCCTCCAAACTGTAGTGTTTCCGTGGATAGTGTCGAAGTGGAGAGGACGAAATGACCCATCCGCTTGTAGATTCGGTCTTCGAAAAGCTCAGGAAGTCCTTGTCCTTGGCGCTCCGCCATGATCTTGAGCCCAAGAAGATGCCGGTCGAAGCCTTGACCCATAGCAGCTTCCATGGTCAGCTTCTGGTGATCCTTAGAGCACTTTTCGATGAGCTCTCTGATGTTCGCCTTTCCAGCTTCGATCGCGAGGACGGCTTCGGTGGTGGCCCCAGTAGCCGAGCGGACGACTTCGGTTCGGCCCTTCAGATAAGCCGCGGTGGAGCAGGACTCGTAGGTGGGCACGAACTCCTTGTTCTGGCGGTAGAAGGCGAGCTGGATGGCCAGCTGCATCACGGAGTCCGGGGAGAGCTTGCACTTCTTGATGGAGTCGCGGTTCATGTCGAAGTACTCGACGGTGGCGAAGTCGATGTCGCTGTTCGCGGCGATGTGCTTCTTTTGTGCATCCACAATGTGGCCCTTCAGGGACTCAGAGAGCTTGAAGGTGAGCTCCTTGACATCGCCTTGGTCGGACGGAGTCGTCTCAGGTCCGACGAAGTGCTTGGAGTTGGTATCCTTGAAAGACTCCTCCATCAACCGAAGGACGGCGACGCCGTCGCCCCACGAGTGCTCGAAGTTGATGGTGGCTTGACCGTTGGCGTCCACAATTAGCTGGAAGCACTTGTCGAACCAGCGGTTGCGGCCTTCGTCGCCGATCAGAAGACTTTCCACGAGGCGTCGGGGATCGGTGTCGCTGTTCGAATCCAGGCAGATGGCGAAGAGCGCATCGTCGACGGCACTGATAGAGCGCATGTTCTCCTCCGATGAGGAGACCAGTTCGTCGCGGACAGAAGCCCACGTGTCACGATCCAATGTGGTCAAGGAGCCGATGCAAGCTTCAGCCGGAGCTTCCGAAGAGTCCTGTAAAATCTGTTGGATGGACGCGTAGACGCGCTCGGGAGCGAAGACATTCCCTAAAGAAGACCCATGAGAAACCTTGTGAAAAGACACAACTGACCTTCCTTGTCGAAGAGGTCCACGGCATAGATTCGACCTCCCCGCAAGACCACGAAATGCTTTGCATCAGGATTGCGGTGAAGAAGATCCTTCTCCTTCTTTGGAATGCGCGTTCCGTTGAAGAGCGAATTGTACTGGCTCATGTCGAGGGGGAATGCTTTGAAGGCGACAGCGCCGAACCAACTCAGGCGACTTGGAAGGGACTTGCACACAGTGCGGAAGAGCTTCGTGTCCGACTTCTTTGGATTCACGTGATACACTTCGGGATTGAGGATGTTGGCATCGAGAGAGCGCTTGAAACGAGCGAAGGAGATGATGAAGTTCGTGGCGCGGATAGCCTGAATCGTAAACGGTGAGAGAGAACCACATGATGTGTGCTGGATATCCCCAAGGAGTCCCCACATCTCGCCCTGTGACACGGAGGGTTTGCAGTTGGCGCCAGGAATAATGGAATGGTGGGAACTCCTTGGAGAATCCCATGAATGCTCACTTGAGTGTTGTATCCCGGGTTTGGATCCGAGGCGTAGACCATGAAGGGGTTGAAGTTCACAGGAACGGGCACGCGAGACCTGAGGTACATGTCGAACCAGGGCTCGGAGATGTAGCTGGACTGCTTGTTCTCGTCGTCCATGGCGATGAGACTCGTGTGGAGCTCTACAAGTCCATGGTCATTCTTATATGCAAATCCGAAGCACTCACCTTTCCCTTCGCCGTCCTGGAAAATGCGCATCAGCTTCTCGGCATGTTTGTAGTCTTCTTCGCTGAAGATCGCCTTGACGGCCGCCAAGTACCGATCGCACGTGTCGTCGAGTTTGGGAATCGGCAAACGGCGAAGACTCTTCTGGAAATGGTAGGACGGGATCTCGCTTTCCTGGAGGAACTGATATTCGCGGCTGGTGACGTCCACGCGGCTCGACAGAAGCCGGTAGGTTTGGAGCGATTGGCGCAGCGCCTGCTTCGACAGCATCGTACTCGATCTAAAGCAGGGAGAAGTAATATTGTGGGTCCATGCAAAGCGGAGATAAACGCGGCCAGCGGAGCACATGGCATCCAAACAAGTGTTGTGTGACAATCGATCGATAAGCCGAAAAACAATAAACTTTGTAGTTTGTAGTGATCACGAGCAGCGACCGCTCTGCTCAGTTTGAAGTACGAGGTCATCGTTTTGAAGATAACGGAGCGATGCGTGTGATGAGTTGAGAGAAAAAGTGAATTGGATGTGACAGAGAAGACACATGGAAACTCGCGAAGTAGCGAGACGGGTGGGACAGCAGCATAAGAGATTGGACCAAAACATTCATTTAACAATAATTCAAGCAAATGTATGCATGATAACGTTCATACAGTTATTTCGACACGGTACGCCTAACATTTCGAGCCTTCGGGGTCTCCAGATACTTCTTGAAAGCCACTGGGACCAGCTTCGCCGTCATGACGGAGTGCAGCAGGAGGGGCGGGCGTAACAGGTTCGATCTTTGGCAGCACGGGCTTACACTTCGGAGTCATTGGCTCCACCTTGGGATCCACGAAGTCATAGTCGACTGGCTCCGACTTGATCAGGCGCTGCGTGAGACTCATTTCTTCCATCATTGCCGGCGCCAGCCTCGCCTTCCTAATGTCGGTGATCTTCACTTCGATGTCATTTTCCATTTCTCTGACACATTTTTCAAGAGCCTAGAATATAGGTGATGATTTCTTTCCGATGGGAAAACTGAAGATACCTCATGCTGCTCACACTTCGGCGTGTCGCCGTTACGCTTCCTCTCCAAATCCTCTTGAGCCTTCTTGAGTTTCTCAATCGCTTCTTTCAGCTCGCTTTCCATCTTCTCCAACTTCTGTGCGGCATTCTTCTTCTCTTCTTCGGAGCGTTTAACACGTAGCTGCCATTGTTCTCTCTCCGTCTTCCACTTGGAAGGCCCGTAGCCCCCGCGCTTCGGGCGGTGAGTGTTTCGAAGAACTTCTTGCAGTCTGCGCACCTCATTGACAGCATTAGTGTGGGCAAAACGAAGTGCGCCAAACTCCCGGGAAAGATTGTCATATGCGCGGCGTGATTCCTCCAGATCTGCATTGGCATACTGCAGGTGCTGGCGCAGTCGCGCGTTTTCCTCTTCCAGCATCTTCGTCTTCACCGAAGGGACGTTCTGGGTATTGGGAGTGGTACCGGCACCGGTCCCGGTACCCGTAGCAGCATTTACGGATGCGCTGTAGCCATTCATTGGACCGTTGTAGGTTCCAGTAGAGGCGTTGTAGGTTCCAGTAGAGGCGTTGTAGGTCCCGGTAGTAGCGTTGTAGGTTCCGGTAGCAGCATTGTAGGTTCCAGCAGTGGGATTGGCGGTGGAGGTGCCGTAAGTGCCGCTGCTGTAATAGTCTCTGAAATACTGGACCGTGAACAGCAAATAACCAGAAGAAACTTACTGGCTATATGTGTTCTGGGTGGTCTTACCTAACCACGGGTTAGTGTTATTGAAGTACATTGTAACAGCGTAATGTTCAGCAAACAACTACAAGTATAATATATGAATCGAAAATGGGGTAAAACGATTGACGAAATGCACGCAAAAACACGGAACGGTAAATTCCCCACGTCGGAGAATTTAGGAAAACCTAGAAACTTCCATGGCATCTACGTGCCATCTGCAGGCGGAGCGAGAGAACGCTGATAGAATACGTTTCATCCTGAAGCCGGGAAGCAAGAAGGCAAGTGTAAAGCTAGTGTGGAGCACAATAGTTTCATTAATACAGCCACTGGTTCACCGCCACATAAAGCTTCTTGTACTGACTCATCTTCAGTCTGCCCACAAGTGTGACGCCATCGTACTGTTTCCTCAACCATATCGTTGCGGGAACCATCATGTACACGGGTCGATTTTAGGAATACTCAATTCCTCAAGGGTTGTTTAGTTTCGCGAGCCTAAGCCTGTCATTCATGCGTTGAGATGGTGGTAACGATCTTATTGTTGTCTCTCACCCAAGCTAAGAGGATACTTTCATTCACTGCGATAAATCACATGAATACGATATTTATCTCACGTCACTTTGTCAGTTGATCACTTCTGGAAGCAGTCATTACCCATTCCAGCAAGTGTCTGCAAAATAAACAACGTTAAGCTAGTCATCATCCCTCAGGTGGCTTACCTGGTAGTTTGGATCATGAGTACCTGCGATTCCTCCTTGAGCCGGCGGCACTGGAGCACCACCAGCTGCGGCACCTCCACCGCCTCCGCGAGCCTTATCCGCGCCAAAGCAATCTCCACCGACGCCCGCCAGAGTCTAAATTTACATTGAGGTCAGTTGTATAGTTACTGTAAGTACCTGATAGTTGGGATCGTGAGTGCCAGCAATGCCACCCTGCGCCGGGGGCCTTGGTCCGCCCGCTGCAGCTCCAGCACCAGCAGGAGCCTTGTCAGCTCCGAAGCAGTCTCCACCAACGCCGTTAAGCGTCTGGTAGTTGGGATCATGCGTTCCAGCAATACCACCAGTGGCGGGCGGACGTGGCGCCTGGGGTGGATCAGCACCAGGCGCCGCCGCTACCTTGTCCGCGCCTGCAATTCAGCGTTCAGTAGTTCAAATCAACAGTTCCAGTAATACCTTCTTCCTCCGGCTTCTTGTCGGTGTTTCCGTCTTCTTCACTGCCTTCCGCCTGCTTACCTTTCTTGTCTTTCTTGCCCTTCTTTGCTTTCTTCTGCAACGCAAATGAATAAGATAATCTTTTTAGGTAGGTCTTGCCTTCTTGGAGCAACACACAGCGAGGAGGGTTATCGCGATACATACTCCGAAGAAGAGCTGTGCGAATAAGGCAAGCTGGGCTTTCAGCATCGTGTCGAAGCCGGAGGGGTCCAGACTACCGCTTGCGAAGTCAATCGGTTGCGAAGTGAATGTACATGGGAACTGCACCGGGAGACCGTTTACCTTGCAAGTCTAGACATTTCCGATGAATACCCTCTGATCTGCCCTTTGCTTGGCTTCACTAAAGGTTTGATTCCGGCTACACGTATGTGAGAAAGAACGCTTTGTAATGCTCTCTCTTATTGTCGCTACTTTGTAAGTTCCCTCTTTTACTGTTTGACCTGTAATCTCTTTTTAGTGCATTGCTCCTCGTGGAGGTCGTCATTTCCTCGTCGCTCGTATCATGTACGAAGAAGAAGAGCCCGCAACCCTCGGACTCTAAGTGTACCGCAAATCTTATGATGTCGCAGCAAGAAGAAGCAGAATTGTGCCGTCGTGTAAAACCCCGTCATATCGAACCAGAGAACGAAGAAGAAAAGAAGCAGATCGCAGCAATCCGAGCCGGTCGCAGAGCATCAAGCAAAAACGACGATACGTTAAACGATGCCCACGAAGATTTTGCGAATAATTATTACATAGGTAAGTGGAAGTTACATTCATTTGAGATCAATCACAGTGTTCAGCTAAACATACCGGATAGTCGACAGATGGATGACCCCGAGCCTTAGAAAGAACTTGTTTTATATGCGAACAAAGACTTCTTATCGATCCACTTGGTTTTATAAGCACAGAAACTGTATGCAAAGGTGCGCGCGAAGGCCTGAAGTATGAGACAAGGATTTTTTAAGTCGTAGTAGTACAAGTGCCTCTTCGGAACTTTTCACCGAATTGTACATTTGACGACGTTCAAGGGCACCTTATGTGTCAAAGGCATGGAAAGGGTGGACTTTGAGAAGTAACCTATAAGCAGAGTGGAGTGGAAGATGGCGATCTCTTTGAAGAGACGATCTCGTACTTATGGCTAAGATCTCAGTCGACCCGCACAAAACGGGTCTCTAGCCTCGTTTCTGAGTTGAACGGTCAATTGTTTTATGAATTGTTGGGGTTCTGTTGTATTACACGTTGCAGGTTCACTACCTCGTCAAATTGGAGGACTCGTCCATTGCCGAAAGTCTGTCTCGACCGTAATTCGCATCATGCTCCTCCTTGCTTCATTCCTCGTCTGAGATAAGCCAGAAACGGTGCGTTCATTGTCTATTGCGAGCTGTGCTAAAACATCTTCTTTTAAGGCTTTTCAACCGATTTGCGTCATGACAGATCTCTTCAGCAAACGCGTAAAACACAGTGGACATCGTATATTAACGACTACCAAGGATCCGCCTATATTTGGAGCTCCTTACAAGACTGACTCCGACGATAACCTTGTCCGGAAAGTACTCAAACGAAAACGGTAAGTGTATAGTTTTTCCTTTTTAAAGACTTCAAATATATTAAAGGAGGAATGAGCTTCTGCAACATCGCTTTAATCCTATTGCTTCGGGCCATCAAAACTACCCGGAAATTCAAAACCGGTCTTTTCAACCTGGTGAGTCACTTCTTCGAGCCCAAGTTTTCAAATTGTGATCCATAGGTTGCTGTTTTCCGGCATCGACATTTGTGTTCATGATAATCTCCTTGATGATAGCCACTCTGCTGATTCTCACCCTTTGCGGTTTTGCCGTTGCCTTTGTCCGCTACAGGACAAAGCGAAATGGTCAGCGGGCGCTGCAAAGGTTCCGCGAGAGTTATCAACTGGAAAGGCCAAATATAATGAATGTGCATGACCGTGAAATAGCCATGTTGGAAGCGCAAATCCGCGAAACCCTGGATCGAGCTTCGCGAGTCCCTAGGGTTGGTCAGCCAGCGAAGATCGAGGCAGGGCCGAAGGATATGGCGGGAATCGTCGGATTTCTCGCGCAACACCAAATAGAGGACGAGGCCTTAAGGGCGGGCCATACTCCTGCGTCTTTGACGCAGGTGCGTCTTTCTTTGTATGGCGTGCGTCTTTTTTTAAAGACGCGACGCTGCGGGTGGGCGTTTAAAGACACAGGCCGGCCATACTTCGAA
>JADLIF010002288.1:0-29484 GCA_016648015.1 Steinernema khuongi | reverse complement strand
ATTTTGTCTTTTGGGATTTTCAAACCAATTACACAAACGCTCGAAATTTGCGAAAAACTCTAAAGTATGTCAACCAGGTACTCCCGTCACGAGAACCCGGAGGAAGCTCATTTGTGCACCGAGTATACCTATACAATAAACCAGCCTCTTACGACTTGGGACCTGCACTCGGCTCAAGATTTTCGGTGTTCAATTTAAGTGGGACTTGCGGCCTTGTATTTTTCGCGTAGTGTAACGACGCTGTTTCTAACGGACTATAACGGACTTTGCTTTTCCTTTACCTATGGATCTAAAGACGAAAGCAGACGTTCTCTCATTATTTGGACCATATTTTACCAAGTAAAAGTGATTTTGTCAAAGTAGGAATTTGATTTGACACAAAGCGACAAAGAAATAGTGCTTTAACGCGAGAATTTTTCAAGTATCAGGTATCAAGGGCATAAATGTGCATGTTCTACACGCATAGAGCGCACTACTGGCTGGAAGACAGGCAGAAAAACAAGATAATAACAATATGAGTATGTTAGTTTGAAGTTGTCTATATTCCAATGATGCCAACGTCACGGCAACTTAGAAGTTGTCATTAGAAGGAGTGGCCACAATCACTGATAGGTTCCAAACTTACGCGATTCAACGACAATCCATTGCCCACTGCGCATTGACAAGATTTGTTCACCCAATAGAGTCTCCGCCCTAAGGATACGGGAAGAGAGCAACTTGAGGCTTATGGTACTGGGGTCAAGTGATACTGAGCTCTTCAGCGTGCACTTCAAGAATTTAGTTTGAACATCTAATACCACTTCGTATTGGTGGATCTTAGATGCTCCCACAAGTAGTTTTACCTTGTCGCCTTCCTTGTATAATTGTGTCTAAAATCAATAATCAAAAGGTTATTAGAAACAGCTAACCGAATGATGTACGCTCAATGTTTGAAGTTTGGACGAGACTATTCGCTGATTTGTGCAAATGTCGTACACATCGATCCTGAAATGCCAAATGAATCTGCTTAGGGAACCTAATAAGCAAACCAAAACTTTAGTGAAAATAATGAGCCAAAAGTGGCATTGAATGAATCATGGTTTGCCACGTAAGCGAAGTTGTCCGCTATCACAATGCTCGCAATTGTACGGCGTTCATCTTTCTTCAAATGCAACAGCAGTTCGGCGTCCATGTCGGGCGGAAGAAATTCTAAAAAGTGATTTTCGCATCGAAAAACTACAGCGAATGACGGGAAGGTGAGAACAGGGCGACGTGTTGAACACGGGTCAAAGATCCGAGTCCGCACCCGGACAGGAGAGCGAAAACGAAAGAGCGAAAAGCTTCAGGCTTCGGCAAACCTCTTTCCGCTTAGGCTTTCTGCCTTTCCTAATGCTCAGCTATTTAAGTTTGCATCCGCGAACCTATTTCGGCATTGGCAAACCTCTTTCTCCCTGCGACATCTTCCTGTGTTATGAACTGCATCCAACCCTGTTAAATTTTGCCCTGTTGCTTTTCGCTCTTTTGCATTCGCCCTTTTGACCGTTCGCTCTTTTTTCGTATCGAAAAACTACAGAAAATGACGGAAAGGTGAAAACAGGGCGACGTGTTGACCATGGGTCAAAGATCTGAGTCCTATGTGCGTATGAAATGTGCTAAAGGACCTCAGCTCGGTACGAGAAACACAGCCTTATGAAGCAGAGAACGGTTTCTAATGATATAGCATGAATGATATAGGCAATCCAGTGTCCATATAAGTCCACAGTCATTCCTCTCGCTTGCGCTTTCCATGACACGTATAACCAACTTCTAGGACCAACTCCGACCAACCCATCCATTCCATTTTCGGAATAGATGAGGTTAGGTTGCCCTCCGGCCCTTATACATAGATCAATTCGGCAAAAGGAACACGGAACAAAGGAACATGTACAGCAGAGAACAAAGGAGTTTAGGAATGTGATGCTGTTCTTATCTCAGATTTACACATCTTCTTCCTAGGTCAACAGCATTGCACAGAACAAGTCGCCAGGAAGCTTAGGGTACTTCGCGATTATCTTCCTACGTTCTCTGTGGCCGTGGAGGGAAAATAGAGGCAAAATATTTTTACCCTGGAAGGTCATTTATGCAACACTAAGAACAATAACCCTCGCTGACCATACGGTAAGCAAAAACACGAACAATGCCCACACTACGGGCGAAAAACGCTTTGTTCCTTCCAGTATCGCACTCATTGTGGGTATCTGTGTGTGAGCCACGGCCATTTCCTGATCATTAAGGAATTGGGCTTCCTTCACCTCAGCGATGTGATCCGAGTGCTTCTTGACAACACAGCCGCCGCATATCAGCGTCTAAAGGGGAAGATTGGCCAATTTTGGTCGTATGGGCACTGGTTACCTGTGAACGTCTCAGGTCGGAAGAACATTTGGAGCATTTGAAGAATTGGTGTGCAGGGATCCTGCTGCCGCATGAGCTACAATTTCCGACCCAGGACTGTGGAACGCCAAGTTTGCTGGGATGGGGACTTTCGGCGTTTTCACAAACACCTGAAACATTCGAACCATTTGGCCTCTGCATCGAAAACGGCCCTACGGTACATCCCAAAATTTGTAACGCTTATAATTAAAGAAGTCGCGAGTGGCGCTCTTTTTTCTCTATCAAGAATTTAGCGCCTAACAATCTTGAAGTAAGTCCTAAGCTCCTCTGGGTTTAAAGAAAAACGCAGGAAGTGCCCAATGTTTTACCTTTCAAGGACCAATTAGTCGGGAGCACTTCATTCAGGGTGAGGTTCGTGGCCTGTCGGCAAACAGGGCACTTCAGGACAGAAGATAGATTCGCTTCTTGCTTCTCTGTGATCAGCGGTTCACACGCCTCGCAGATACTGTGTCCGCATTTGGTCAGCATCTTCGGAGTGCCGTACGGCTCCAAACATACGGGACAGCAGAGCTGCAGGGAGTCCTAAACTCATCTAGATGTTAGAATTGCCACTTGAGGAGATACGTTTGTGTCATCCGTTTGCGTTTCCTTGTCGTTGACTGTCAAAGAACGCAAAGTGGAATCGTTCACTGGAAGTCTCACTATCTTCGTTTGCGAAGTGCCGTCCATAAGGCTCTTATATTCAGTTACAACCAAGTAGATCGTCCCTTCGTCTTGAGCCGCGGCTTCAACGCGAGCGACGTGATGGTTCCCTTTGATGTTAACTCGCTCTGTGACGTCGTAGAGTGTCCAAGAACTGAATGTTCGGGTCAGAATGGCCCTAATTAGGAGACTTACTCCAGCATGAGCAGGTATATTCTCCCGTTGTCTTTAGCCATGTCCACGACAAACACAGCTCCGTCGAATAGCAAAGTTTGTCGCCAACAACCTCTGGACAACTTGACGCCAGGTTTGTGAGTGATCCAGTGATGTCGAGTGACTGCGTCTGTATTCGACTCCAAGGGTGTGGATACAGGTGTAAACACTGCGTTTTTGCATCGTTCGTCCAGTTGGACGAGGCAGTTGTCGTACATGAAGGAGGCAAAGGTCTTACTTTGCTGGAGTTCTGCAACAGGGCGACATGACTCGGAATAAAAATGTGGGTTATTAAGGAGTGGTAATCAGCTGTACAACCAGTGAAGCCGACAAGAGTCAGCGAGTCGACTGTGTACAACATTTACCGGCATTGGCTGCAGAGATGGGCAGATAAAAAAGGCTAGAGAACACCTCCTGCGAGGAAGTTGTTGTACATGAAGTGATTTGTACTTCAAGACGTTTCATCTTATACAGGACCTTATGTTATAGCCACAATAGTCCAACTTACGCGATTCGCTGACAAACTGTCCATAGAGTGTTGAAAAGATACTATATTCATCGAATAGGTCCGCCACCCTGAGAACACTTGAAGAGAGCAACTTGAAGCTTGTTACAGGCTTGTCAAATGGAACTGATCCCTCCAATTGAAACTCTAGGAATCTCCCGTGAAAATCGAATGTCACTTCGTATTGGTGGAATTCCGTTCCTCCCACCAGTAGTTTTACCTTGTCGTCTTCTTTGTATAATTGTACCTAAAACAGTGTGACGCTCACGAAAATCCAGGTCCACATCCAGCATGCAACATCGATAGGGCACGCCCATCGCCCGCGAGGCAATAGTCAGAGTGGATGGCACTCGCAACACCAAGTGGTCGGCTCCCGCCGACCCGCAACAGCTGCCCCTCTCCATCCTGTTGTCCGCCGTACCGTCTCCCTCTCTTATCTCCTGCCTCCCAATAAAGTCTCTTGGTCATGTATGTCAGCTACCGGAATCAGAGGAACTCGGGTAGTCAGTAACAGCAGATTGTTACAACAGCTTAGGGGAATCATATTAGAAGGACGACAACTCACTTGATCGGCATCTTGAATGTCCAAGCTATCAAGGTCAACCAAGAGTATTTGCTCCTTTGTGCGAATGTCGTAAACACTGATGGACGGTTTTGGCCTGAAATTGTTTTGCAGGGAGTCAATAGACGTGAACTCACTTAGAAGATACTAATCTGATGATTCCCACATAAGCAAAGTTGTCCGCTACCACGATGCTTGAAAATGTACGGTGCGCATCTTTTTTGAAACGCAGCAGCGATTCAGCGTCCATGTCGGGCCAAACGAATGCTGAAAAAGTAATGTTCCGCTTGCTGTGATCACAGCTCTTTTTTTGCAGAATTTTTTTACAGAAATGTGCGTACCAAATGTGCTAAAAACAAGCCTTTAGCACCCGCCACATGACCTGTACCAAGTCGGCATAAAACTAATAAGAAAGAAAACAACGACGCACCGAACAGAGCCTTATACAGAAGAGGACGCAGAGCAAGAGATGCTAGAAATATAATTTGCCATATCAGATTTACACATTTTGTTTCCTTTGGTACTTTTAGTTTGTTTGTCATTCGTTGCTATTTCTAGCAATATCTCGGCTTCGGCGGATCTCTGCTTTGGATACGGTAAGGGATCATTTTACTTGTTACAAGTGGAAGTCACCAATAACTCATGATCTTGACCTCTTTCATAAATCGGTGATTCTGTGAGTTCTGGAATCCTTGACAGGCTCTTCCTCCTTCTTCGTTGTTTCTGCTTTCAGCGTTTTGGGAGGTGTAGAAGTTGTTAGGACTGTCGTAGGGGTAAACTGGATAAGGAGAGTAGACAGGAGTCCTGTAGGGAACATAGGAGTTGTAGCCGGGTATGACAGCCTGAAATGTGTAATCATTGATGATCTTAGATACTACTTAGTGAAGGCTTTGTGAAGAAATGGAAAATGAGGATTCGCTCGTTTAGAATTTACCAAGGAGAACATGGATATCAAGGTCTCACCACGACTGGCTCGTAGAGGAATTGCCCGAAGATGAGAGATGGGAAGAACGCGGCGAGAAGGAGGGAGAGGAGACCGGAGTTCATCGTGGAGTGGATAGTTCCCGGAAGCGGCGCCCTCCTTATATCCAGAGAATTCACAGGCTCCGTAATCCCGTTGGCAATCGGAGCGTCGTGTTTGCCGCGACCTCCGCTAATCAGATTAATATGTCACCTTAGCCCTATTCCAGTTGTTCCTTGGTCTTCTACTCTCCCTCTCTTCATTAAGTGGGGTACAGAGAACCGTATCGGGAGCACAGCCTCCCCAACTCTGACAACAGTTTTCGTGGCCGCGCAACATCCTGGTTCTGTCTCCGAGTCGTCGAGCACTCGACTCTTTTCGGGAGACCCCGGATAGGACGATCGCAAGCAAACAAGAAGATAGCTTTTCTGCATCGCCCTCTTCTTGTAACGGTTCCTGGACAGAACTGGTTTCTTCTTCCTTCTTCTTTTTTCACATTCTGCGCTAACCTTGGATGCTCATAAGCAGAGCTGTGTCCCGATCCCGATTTCGGGACGGGTCGGGTCGGGATTTCGGGTCGGGAATCCCGAAGCTTCGGGATCGAGACGGGATTCAGGAAAAGATTTAATTTGGGACACCCAAGGGCAAAAGAGATATCTTCGTTTTTGTAGCACCATGCATGCATTATCTTTTTAAAATCGACAAGGTAGGTCTGTTTTAGATGTTTTAGGTCCGTTTTAGGTATTTGGGAGTCGGGATTTCGGGTCGGGAATCCCGAGGTTTCGGGTCGGGACACAGCTCTGCTCATAAGCATATCATCAACCTTCTTAAATCTTATGTAGGGGATTCTTTATGCGTGCATCGTATGGCGTGTATGGTTACGAGTCTCTAAGGGTCCACTATCAAATTCAACCAGCTTATTCGGAAGACCTTATTCTATTGGGGTTTCACAAATTTGTTTCAAAACGACCACCTGAAGCGATGCTACGTGCATCAGCAGTTACGGACATCAAAATCAGTTTCGCTCAGAATTTTTTCCACAATTTGGACCGAACAATAGAAAATTTTTTATGAGAACAAACTGTAGGTAGCATCACAAGAACCAGCAAAGTCTATTGAACAAAATGAGCTCAAAATCACCAGATTTCATGAGGCGTTCCCAGTAAAAACCTTCTTTTTCTCAAAGTCATCCAAAAGTGGACGCTGATGGCCACAGAGGTGAAATTCCGGACGAGTCTTGAAGCCCGTAGCATCGCTTCAGGTGGTCTTTAAAAAATCTTTCAAGCTCTAATAGAATAAGGTCAAATAGGGGAAATTAGAAGAATCCGACAAATTCCTGGAAAGTTATACTCATTTCATAGCGTTACAGAACTTTTGGGACACCCTGTATAAGTATGGGCCGATTGTCAGCTGTCACAGTTTTATGCAATTTGTAATTGTGTAATTAAGTTATTTCACTTATTTTACTCCATAAAGACCACAAGCGGAGAAGCAGTAGATCATTTTCGAAACCATAAAAATCGCACGTTCGGATAGACACTTCCAAGAGAACAAGACTAGTGTGTTGTATTACCATTTATTATTCATCAACGTTCAAATAATTAAAACAATCTAGAAGTTGTGAAACTGTGGATACCTCTCCTTCAGAAGGCACCTTTCCAGTAGGTCACATTCGCAGGTACAGCATTTCAGCAGGTAATTGCGGTTTGAAACACAAGCTATCGACTTTTCAGTTTCGTGCTCGAAGAAGCTTTCAAACCAACAGAGTTGTAAACTGGGGTGCACTTCCTTTTGTAGTCCTCGGCTCATCAGGGCTCGGAGTCCGTCCTGACACAAGAGTTTTGCGTAGAATTTAAAATTTAGGTTTCCGCCCGCTTTCCAAAGATCGAATAAGCTCCGTATGCTGCTGTCGACTATATATGCATCAATCACAGAAGCGTCGACGTGCTTCCCAGGCCGTCCTTTCAAGCAGAATTTTGTCAAAAGCTTCAAAGAAGATTGCGGCCAATTGTATCCCGTTATCTTCACGTTGCTCAAGAAGGGTGAGTTGTCTATCTGGTCCTCCAAGAAGTTGTACGCTATTTGGCCACAGTATTGTACAGTGATTTTCTGCAGATACACTCTCTTGAGCAAAGAAGTCAAGAGCACCCTTGTTGAGTTCGTAGAAGACTCGACCGAGTGAAAGCGTCCAGAAACATGATCGATCAGTGGAGCAGCAGTTTCCATCAGTTGGATAGTCTCCGCTTCTCCAAGCGGCTCGGCTTTCTTCGAAGAAGGTGCGTCGCTTTCTGGGCAAGCGCTGATCTCCACAATTCGCGCAAAACGTCGGTCTTCTCGGAGCGTCTCCGCATTGACAGATTTATCGGATCCGCCATTCATCTCCGTGAAAACATTCTTGAAGCCGTTTCTGTTCTTGAAGATGACAACTCGGAAGTAGACCCGGTTACGGTAGTGGAGATCGACGACATCCTTCCAGAGGGGATGGCGCACTTCACGCTCCAGTCGCTCCAAGGCTCTCTCACTGAATAGCTCAACCACAGAGTCGACGAATTTCCAAGGCACCGCGTCCATCCTTGTACGATGTGTGCTCTGGACTCTTCTATTTGTGCGCCACTCGCATCGCAATGTGAGAGAACAGCGAGAGTGACACCTTTACAGATTTCACTGTGAAACATGACATGATTAGTATTTATCGTTGTTAATATATATAGGTGTAGCAAAAATATCTGCTTTCTCCTCAACAGCCGGGGCCTTCTTCTGACCGCCCTCAAGGGCTTCCTTCCTCGAGCAGAGTCGTCTCTCGAGCTTCTGTTTCAACTTTATTGCAATAAAACATATTAAAACTTATTAAACAAGCAATCATATCAACCATTTAGAAATTGTGAAACTCTGGATACCGTTCTTTCAACACGCATTTCTCAAGCAGGTCACATTCGCATCTGTAGTATTCCATCGTGCGCCCGAATTCGGCAATACGAGCGATTGACTTCTCAGTTTTGTGTTTGGAGAAGCTCTCAAACATATTGAGATAGATTTCTACCTGTACTCCTTGGTTGATGAGAGTTCGAAGTTTCTGCTTATCTGCGGCATGTTGCCTGAAGACGAGACGAAAATGCACATTCCCGCTTGTCTTCCAAAGAAGGAATAAGTGCTCTATGTAACCCCAGTTGACAGCCAGGTTTGTGCTAGCCGCACAAGCGCTAACGTGCTTACCAGGCCTTCCTTTCAAGCAGAACTTCTTGATAAGATCAAGAGTGGACGGCGGCCAGTCGAGTCCCAATATCTGCACGTTGCTCAAGAAGGGTGAGTTGTTTACCTGGTCCTCCAAGAAGTCGTATGCGATTTGACCGCAGTACAGTACACTGATTTCTTGAAGATACACCCTCTCGAACAGAGAAATCAAAAGCACCTTTGTAGAAGTAGTAGAGCCCAAAGAGGAGTTGAAACGACCAGAAAGCTGGTCGATTAGCGGAGCAACACTTTCCACCAGCTTGCCAGTTTCTGTTTCTTTAAGAGGTTCGACCCCTTCCCAAAAATAATATGCCCTTGTTTCATCAATGATCTCGTCAATTCGAGCAAAACGTCGGTTTTTTCGGAGCGACTGCAGATTGACAGAGAGATCAACCCCGCCATTCGTCTTCCTAAAACGATGTTTGATTCCGCCTTCTGAGTTGTGGAATTCAACTCTATAGTAGAGTCGATTACGGTGGTGGAGATCGACTACAGGCTTCCAGTGGCGGTGACGCATTTCTTTCTGCAGTCGATCCAAAGTCTTCTTGCTGAACAGCTCCACAACCGAGTCTACGAATTTCCAAGGCACCCCGTCCATTGTTGTGCGTGGAATGACGTAGAATACGTAGATTCTTCTATTTAGTTAGAGCTTTCTGACCTGGAAACAATGCGGAATGTGTGAGGACGCAGTAGATGCGACGCATCAATCTTCGTGGAGATCGACGACATCCTTGCTGAGGGGACGGCGCACTTCTGGAGCTAGTTTATCCTAAGTTCTTTCACCGATTAGCTCCACGGTCGAGTCAATGAATTTCAGAGGCACGGCGTCCATTGTTCCCCGATTTATGTATCTGACAGTTTCGAAACGATGCAAAATGTGCGCCATGGTTTCCTGGTAGGACGCACATACTTGATCCCTGATCAGGTACCACTTCGGCCTCTCTGGCACGGGTTCCCCGTTCCCGCGACATTCCACGGCCAGATTACTCTGGAATTAGAGGCCGTCTCCACCCTCTATTTGCTGAATTCGTTGTTGTGCGTTCGGTTTGCTCAAAGGGATCGATCGGCCCCGCAGGCCTCGGAGAACAGTCCGCGCGCTGTCCCCGGAGCGCGACGTCTTCTCCTCCGAACGGTCTTCGAACTTCGACGAATTCTTGTCAAACCCCCCTCCGAATCCTCCACTCGTAGAAGTCGGCGCGCAGAGCAAACAAGTGGCCCGGTCCCGCCACGCCTTCTGGATCTAGTCGACGCCTAATCCCTCTTGTTCCTGTTTGCCGCAGGAGGAGGAGGACCGGTCTCCGGAACCGTCGGCCGGAAGAGTCATTCGAGTCCATGTCTTCCCAAGCGATGCAACGTCGAGGATCGCGCGGGAGTCCCGCGTCCCGCCACGGCTTCGGCGAGCCCGTCCTGAGGCGCCGCGATGAGGCATCCATCGAGATCGAAGCCGAAGGGCGCCACGGCGTCCACCATGCGTTCCAGGAGCGCGAGGAGGAGGAGTACTACTACGTCCACTCCGAGGGCCCGGAACGACCCCACTCCGAGGGGTCGGACACGGCCACCATGCACTTCACCACCGACGACCGCCTGGAGCAGGAGGAGGAGAGGCTCCGCGAGCATCAGGAGCACTACTCCGAGGACCATCGCCTTCACCGGAGCGCCGACTTCGACGAGCAGAGGAGTCGCCGCCACGAGGTGGGTTCTTTGGACTTCCGCGAGTGTCCCTCAGGGACGGCGATTACGACGTGACGGATGGCCGCGGGGAACGCGAGGGAGCGAAAAGTGCGCTTTTTGGGTCCGACGCGGAGGGTTTCTGGGTCAGAGGAGCGATCCGTTGGACGAGCGGGAGTGCTGGTTCTTGTAAAGACCTCGCTGCCTTTCATCGCCTTGCCCTTTAACTCTCTAAATCGTGCTGCTTGACAATACTTCTTCTGGCCCATCTGTTCGCGAGGTGGGTAATCTAAAAAATCTAATCTGGAAATCCCAGCTGTCCATTAACATCTCCAACCTCGACGAAGACAGCTTCTTTCGCGTCGAAGTTTACTTCCTTGATTCTTCTGTTTTCTTTTTTGTTTTTTGGATTCCTTTTGTATTAAACTTGCCAAATTCAAAGGGGGGGGGGTCTTGTATCCGTCAGCTCACAAGCTCAGAATTCAGGGTTGATCCCTAATTTCCTGAACGCACTGATTTTTCCAATAAACAGCTTCTTTTCTTCACAACCGATTCCATGTTTCCTAAATCTTCGTTCGATTATTCTAAACTGTCCTTAGTTTATGGGTTGAATATGGGCATTGTATTCCCTTCGCTCCATGAATCATTTGTCAAAGTACGTCCTTAGTTTCTTTTTGTGTTTTTTCAAAGATGATAACTTTTTCAGCTGCATTTGCGTTTCAACAACGTTGACCGTGGTTAGATTTTGTGGTTCGAAGAGAAAGGCCAATATATTTTATCACCTGCTTCAAGGAGCTCATTCCCTGTGGGATACTCAAATTTTCCTTCCTAATTCAAAGGACATCCTTGCCGCGCACACTCACTCCATGACTCAGCGTCTCCCCATTTGTTTGCTCTCCCCCTTCGAAGCCCCAAATGATGTCCACAGCGTCGTCGTCACCGTGCAAAGCGCTCCAAAGGGCGCAGTTTACTCCGCGTCACTCCCCTGCGGCGGCCAATCTCCGCCGCCTTGACGCTTAATTCTCTGCAGACGGAGACCTCGGGAGACTTGCAAAAAGCGAGGAAAGTCGTTCCGCGCTGAGTGACAGGCAAGGAGCCAGACGCGCGCGCCACCGCGAGTACTCCGCTTGAGTGCGCTGTGCACACAGAGAAAGCGCTTTTGTCCGCTAATTGGCGCTTTTTGGACTGGACTCCGGCGGCGGAGGTGTGTCTGGTGGAGTTTGGGGGATTTTGGATCTTTGGGTTCTTAGGGCTGCATATTAAACTGGGGATTGCAGGAATTACCGTAATGGCAAAGTAAAAGAGAAAGAAAAGTTGGAAAGCAAAAAAACATGCGAAGAAAAAAACTCTCAGAGGTAGGGGGATTCGAACCCGCATCGAACATGCGCTGGTCTGAAGTGATGCACTTCTTGAATCACTTTTGTGTTTCCCTAAAATTTGTTTGTTTTTGTATGTCCTGACAAATTTGACCCAGCGAATCAGCGCCTTTGAACGTACTTGTTAACCCACTTTGAAAAAACAAATTAATTGTGAGCTGCTACCTTATGCAAACACTGCACTTCACGAAGAAGCTCCGTGACTCAAGTGTGGATGAGATAGTGTACGGCAGCGATCAGAGAGAACGACGGTTTACACTATTCCTAGGCGGCCTTGTCCGGGAAAGCCACGCTTGGACGCTAGAAGCATTGGAATGATTCAATCCCCACTCAAATTTAAATCCGCCAGTCAACTAGATATTGGAGAATCTCAGTATGACAACGTCGACCGAAATAAGTAAACAAGGAATGCAAACAAAAAAATGCAGAGATGTTGACAATGTCGTAAATCTGTCCCAATTAAATGAGCTCCACTCACTCTCGCCCATCCCAGCTCTAAAGACAATGTCCGCCCAGAATGACGGAGAAGAGACACATTCTGTTCTGTTTATCCAGGCTGGGCAAATCGACGCCTTTTGAAGAGCGGAACAATGCCCAGCGAGATGTTGACAATCCATTGAGCCGTCTTGTCGACGCCTACACACGCCTAAGTGTGTCAATAATCTCTGCTGGGGGACAATGGCTAGCATTACAAACGTGATTTGAAAATAGTCGTATACTGCGGCAGTCCTGGACCATATTGAAGTAGGTCAAAGTAGGTCAGCCAGCCACATAGTGCGTCAGTGCTCCCTGCTTCCGGAAGTAGATAGGCCTGCTTGGTCCCAGAATGAATCTCGATCTGCCTCAATCTGGCTCAATTTCCAATGCTCATAAATTTAGCGAAGGTCGCCTTAGCTACTCCAGGGTTATTTGGAGCAAAAAACCTCTCCCAAAGTAGCACTCGATTCTCTGAGAAAATGCTCGTGGACCAACGGACAGCCCCACGCACTATATCGGAATAAGATCGTAACGAACATGTTCTCATTACTCTAACCACTGTTTAATATTATCTCTCTCCGGTTACGGTAGTCCCCATTACCAGAATCCCATAATAAACTCATTACTGCCACGACTCCTCATCATCTCCAGTGGTTCCCCCTATTATCTCATGACACTGCCCCTCTGAGGTTCCATTCTACGAGCTTTTCATCACTTCATTATCATGGAAACTGATCAAAGTGTGCTTTCTTAGATCCAAGGTACAGTATACTCCTCGAATGGTTGTGAAGGCTTAGCCAGAGTCCTTAGAAGCAAATTGGTTCATTTGAGGAACGTTCGGACTTAATTAACCCTCAACTGATTAATCGGCATCCTCCTAATCTCCCCTAAGCTCCTCCGACTCTCCTCGCCCCTGTCATCTCCAGATAGTCACCTCCGCGCTTCCGCTCATCCCAGCGCCCTTGGAACGTCTCCGTCCAACGTGCGTTGGCCAATAACTCAATTCGCGTCCACTTAAGAACCTCCGTCCTCCACCCACCCGTCGGCGAATCTCCATTTTCGTCTCCTCGATTTCGGCCGCTCCTTTGTCCTTGGGCTCCACTAATGCCCCATCTCCTCTCGGCTTGTTTTCGGCTTCTTCTTCTCCTCCGGACTTAACCCCGACGCCCCGGGACTTCTCGTCTTGGGGAATGCGAATTCGATTCCGGCGCCAAATTGGTGATTAAGTCGTTGCGTCCGCGGCGGGTCCTAATTGCGCGCCAGAAGCAGCGACGAAAAATAGCGGAGCTTGTCGAGGCGGAAATTGCGTCCAGGCGTTTCCGGAGGACCACACGCCACGTCACGGGCCATCTTTTGTGCTCGTCCACTCGGGGCGACATCGATTTTCCGTCCAGCCGCCGTTCCCAGGGAGTCAGTTCGGGAGGGCCGCGGAAGTGCGATATTCGCGGATTAAGAGTGTCCGGAATTCGGTCTTCTTCAGACTCGGGGGTCCAAGGTTGTTATGTTCCTTTTCTTCTTGTATCCCTTCTGTGTACATCAGTGCTGTTTGAAAAGACAAAGGCAAGTCTCCAGTCCAAAGTTATTGCTACTTGCTGTTTTGACTTTCTTTGTTTGGTCTCTGTTGTAAACAAGTTCCACATGCCAGAGTGAACCCTTCTAGTCATTCTTACATTCTTGATATGTGGACCCTTTTTTGATCGGCAAATTCACCAACATTATCTTCCTCTTCTTTTAGCCGTTATGCTTTCTTTACGCACTTTGCAGGGTTGCTTTTTGCAGCTTTGTGTGAAACTACTGTGAAGCAGCCCCCTCGTTTTGGTTGCCCCTCCTCGAGGAGATTAGAAAAACCCCATCGTCTTCGGTTTATCTCTATCTCTCTTGCTTTGTTCCGATGTTAAGATTTGACCCCTGCTTCCTAGGAAAGAGTTCCCATGTCCAAGTGTCCACTCGGTGATGGAAGAAGGAAGCGCTGCGGAAGTTCTCATCTGTCTTGTGCAAGGAAAACAACCCTTTGGGATAGACAATAGTCCATTGTTTTGCAACGCCTAGAAGGCGTCGAGGGACTAAAGAGGAAGCCAGAGTCAAGTGCCCAGCTTCTTTAACAGACCGTACCAAACAAGACACTCAAAGGGTGCTGATCGTGAACTTCCGCGGAAAACAATATCTCATTCATGGACAAACATGTTTATCGCGACGGGAGACTATTCCCTGAGGTGGAGTACGTGCGATGGTCTCCTTCATCAAAAGTGCATCAAGCAGCCAATGAGAAGCTTCTTCAACGTGCAAAATCCCTTTTTGGTCGCGGTGTTCATAAAAAGACGTTTGGACAGAGGCCGATTCATATCCCTCTCGTAGATAGGTCATCTAAAGCTCACTCTATAGGCGCTACTACCAAAGCAATTTGCATCATGGAAACTTGAGACCATTTGGTCCGTTTGGAAAGAAGATTCCGACCCTTTCACGGAGAAGTTAAACAAGCAAATTGTTGGATCCAGTAGACCTTTTGGCCACGCTCCAAAGCTCAACTTGATCATGCCAGCATAACCTAAGCATAACCTCATCCAGGATATATGTCCTAAATATGTAAATATATATTTACTATCTTCTGAGAAAGGTCACATATCACATTCTAAGGTGGAGGGAAACGTGCCTCTAAACCACCTCTAAAAGGAAGTCGTATAACACCCTTTTTCTACTTCTCCCGCTCGCACCCACACCTTCCTAGCCCCAGTTGGCGACTCTCTCGCCGGTTCCCATCATCTCCTTCTCAATTAATCGCCTGCGAAGAACCCGTCTTTCTCCATTAATTACCAGCCGCAGCTTGTTGATCGCGGCCAGCCTCTCGCGCCCTCAAGTGCCCTAGCGTGACTGTACGCGCGTCCTCTTCAGGGCCACCCGCGGGATCGATCGATCGCCGATTGCATAACCGGGAGACCTGTGCTCAAGTCGCGTTCTTTCAGCTTTCCTACGAGGGCGCGCGCCAGAATCGTTTCGAACGGAACGACGACGCCGAGGAGCGCAGCGCCCAGCGGAAGTACCACAAGAAGGTCGACGGACGCTCGTTCCAGAGAGATCGCGGAGACGACATGCCCATCGACTATAGGTGGGTTAACTTAAAGCTCAGTTTATAAGGCTTTTTAAGGGGGTTGCCTTTGTAGAGAAGGAGAGCTCGAACCCCTCCTGCTATAACAACCAAAACATGTATATTAGCGTGCGAATTTCATTATTTGACCGCCGTGAATTAAGAGGTCTTAAATAATAGCGCAATTTGTAGGCTGCTATTCATATGTATTTTGGTTCTTATAGGGGGCAATAAGCCGGGGTGTCCACTGTCCAAAAAAACACTTTCCCCTTATTTTATCTGTATGTTCAAACAAATAAAACCTTTATTTTGTTATTCCACAAATTGGGAAACAACGACCAATTAATTGGAAAATAAATGCGTAGGTCATGCATAGTGAAGAAGATAGGATCCCAGGGAGGGTGTTTTTGGCCATCCAATATCGTGTCGAGAGGCCCTTTAACCGCTGTAAAACATCGTTTATCAGCCCCTTGGATCTCCCCGCCGCGTCGTGATCGATCGATTGTGATTTGTCCGAGCCTGACCTCTGGACGTCAGTCTTGGGAAACCGAGCGTCTTCTCGGAGGTGTTGTTTCGGCATTTGGCTAATTGCACTGATTAAATTCGGTCAATGCGGTGCAGATGTGCTAACAAGTTAATCAGTCCTCGATGTGATCTTTTCTCACCTTTGCACATGCCTTTCCTGCGGGTCCGATACAATCCTAACCGGACTTGAGGTGATCTAGCTGTCGGGTTCAGGCAACCCGAATCCGAAAATTTAAAATTTAATTCGCCCCAGGACTCTTACAACGGTTGTTTAGGAGAATTTTACGAGTTATATTGTTACTATTTGTTTGGTTTTTAATTATATTTGGCGCAAAATTTCGGCGCAATTTTTTTTGGATTTTTTCAAGTTCGGGTTTTGGGTTTTGATCAAATTTGCACCAACCACTGATGGGACAGGTGAAATTTTTGGTTCCTCAATTGCGAAGCGTGACCAATTTGGATCCAAAAATAGCTTAATTTCAATCCCCTTTTCTGAACTCATTCAATACTCAACTATCGGTACGTAAGGCTCGGATTTGAGATCCTGTATAAATTGACGGCAAAATCCTCAAAATCGCTAAACTTCAATAAATGACGTCGGATTGTTTTTAATTCTTTTTTCAGCGTCATCTTCCATTTTATGTGTTTGTTCACGATTGCCAATAGGATCCATGCTTTTGTTGTCTTTTGGGGCAAATGCATTGCACCAGGGGGCAGTACGATACTATGTTTTCCTTGAGATAGAACCAACAAACAATTCTAAAAAACAGTCGTGTCCAAGAGGTACAGATCACAAGGCTATCACAGTCCTCACCTTTGATTTCTCCGTTCGACTGCCATCTCTCACACCGCTCGATAGAGATGTCACTCGGGATCAGCAAAGTAGGAGTCATGCTGCTTAGCTCTGCTCGGGACAATCCTTTTTTGTCAATCTCAAAAATTTTTACATTGTTAAAGGCAGCAAAATGTGCTCCTGTGAAGGGACATTCTAAACGGCTAAAATTCGAGTCGCCGTCTCTATTTGACATTTCCTTAATTTGTTTTGAACGACGGACTCCGGGGCGCCTAATCCGATCGACTTGTTTACTCAAGAAGCGAAGAAGACGACCCAGCAGTCGACCCCGTCTCCCTCCTAAGGAGGTGCTGAAAGCGGCCCGTTTTGGCATTTTCTTGCTCCTCGACTTGTCCATTTCCACTCGAAGGGCCAGGCTCTCGGCACGACTTCTCCACCTTCCTGGGGATTGCGAAACGACGAGAGTCGGAGAGTCCGTTTTCTCAGGAAATCACAATCCGCTTTCGGCAAATTTGTTTACCCCGCGCGTGGCGAACTCCGCCGCAAAACAACTTTACGTTCTTGGGTCGGCTAGAGGATGTTGGTCTTGGCCGAGCGGCCGACTTTTCCTACACGCAACTCCATTCTCGGAGTTGTAAATTCGGCATCTGCTTCTATAAACTTGGGAATACGTTTACTGGTTTTGGATCGTTGCGGGACTGAACATGATTGTAAATCGTTGCGGGACCAAGTATTTTTTCGACTTTCGCTAATCAGTCCATTCCAGTTCCAGTTTGAGCGGTCTACTTTTCCTACAATCATCTTTCGCAGTCTTCTTTACTTCCATAAACGTGGAATTCAATTTTACTCGTGCTAGATCGTTGCAGGACCAAACATGCTCTTAAATCGTTGCGGGACCGGGCAAACTGTGACTTTCTGACTCTCACTAATCGGCCCTTTGCAGTCCGCAGGACTTCCGGCAGTCGTTCGCCGCGATCGAGGCCGCATCCCGTGACAACGTGACCGTGCGGCAGCACGGCGACACGACCATCATGACGGAGCACCGGGACCCTTACTCATTCTACTGGCAGCTGGACCAGGTGCGCCGGGCCGAGGAGGAGCCCCCTCGGAGGCCTCCGCCCGTGGACTACGTGATCGACGAGGAGGAAGAGGAGCACTACGAGTCGCCGCCGCCGCGGCAGGACCCGGTCCTGTCGCCGGACAGTGGCCTCGCCGTAGAGAGTCAGTACTCGCGGCCACAGAAGATCGAGGAGCCCCCGGCCAAGCAGCTCCCGGCGGGCTGGGAGCGCCACGAGGACCCATCCGGGTACTCCTACTACTGGCATGTGGACACCGGGACTATCCAGCGCGAGCCTCCAGCGGTGAGTGCTCCAGTTGGGGCGGGGCTGGTAGCCTCGAGCATCGTCCTTAAGATCTACTTCGTTTTTTGCTCCTCGCCCTTTTCAATTTTCCCCTTGAATGCCCTCCTGATTGCCCGAGGCATTCATCGCCCAAATCCGATTAGTGGCAGGAGCGCCGTCCGGGTCACGTCCCTTTGCTCCTGGCTTAGGAAACTGGCTTAACTTCTAATCCACTGGAAGCGTCCTAATGGCGACCAGTTGCTCGGAGCGATCCAGAAGCTTACTCGTCTTTTGCAGAAGGTGGTCGCGCCCCCCGCGATGTCTCCACCGCCACCGCCCAGAACCAGGACTCCCTCTCCCACGCGGAGTTTCACCAGTCGGTTCACGCAGGCCGATCCGGAGCCGCGTCAAGTAGCTCCCGCGCAGCCGGTGATCACGGAGCATGCTTTCAAGCAGACGACCACTAAGCGGCGCGTGGAGAATCGTGATGAGAGCGAGGAGAACGACGCAGGCTTCGACGACGATGACCGCAAGGTGAGTGAATGGGAAGCATCGAGTATGCGTGGGAGGTTTATATTCCTGTAGGACCACAGAACACCTCCAGAGGGGAAGGGGGAATGCTACCATTAGAAAACTTCGTGTGAAGCACCCAAGGTTCGAATCCCCGGGCAGGATGCCCATTTTTACTGAGGTGCTTTTTTCTTCAACATGTCCGGAGCAGGGCTGTGCGAATCAGGACCAAGGGTGCCCAGGACCAGGGATCAGGAGTCCTGGTAATTTTCATTTTCCAGGACCAGGACCAGGACCAAAACCAGGACCTGCTCATAATTAATAACCCTATTTGATAATTGATAACCCCCCTCGAAGCAATCGAAACAAGCATATTATCCTAAAGGGACCATCTGTCTTCATGCTTCACTGAAGCATCTGTCGCTGTGGGACCGTACAATTTGAATAGTCAAAGCCAGGATCAGGACCAGGACCAGGACGAGGACCAACCAGGACCAGAAAAACACCAGGAAATTCAGGACCAGGACCGCACAGCCCTGGTCCGGAGTACTTTTTCCTCACTTACTGTATTCATGGCTGTTTTGAAATTAGTTCCCCAATTTGTCCATACAAAGTGATGGCGAGTTCTGCCATTTGGCCAAATGTTTTTTTTTCGCGCCAGGACCACAAATTGTCGTTTCACTGACTATCCGATGACAACCGTAGTCCAGTTTAGCTAAATAACCTGCATAACTCTGATGGTGAATAATTAGATTTTGTAGTCTAAGTTGCGGGTGCTTCCTAGAAATTTCTGCCCCTCTTTCCAAATCCAGAAAATCATCGCGTTTCTCCTCCTTTGTGCGGAAGCGATCGCATTTCCCAAATTAGCGTCTGGCGACACTTCCTCAGATCCTTAGCCCCCCGGGGACAATCCGTAGGCAACACTCGCCACACCGAAACGCGCCATAATCGATACGTCGGCGGAGATTCAATCGCGAACTCGCCTCAACTTCCACATTAATCACTTCCGGAAGCGACTCCGAAAAGCCGCCGTGCTTAGGTCGGATTAGAGAGGAGCGCTCCCGTCGACTACGGTGCAGCGGCGGAGAGGAACCACACACTGAGATCGTACGAAGAAGAAGCAGACCCAGGGTTGTACTAAAATACCACCCACGTCGATTTGAATGTAGAAATTTTGCTTTCAAGAAAAGCATCCAAATTAGGGTGTTTTTACAGTTTGAGCAAAACTACACTTTGAGCAAAAAAAAAGCAATGCTAAAAGTTACAGTTTGAGCAAAAAGTAATGCTAACATATAGGCCTGTTTTAACCTCCGCAAACCTCTTTGGAGGCCAGTTCGAAGAGCGAAGCGATTTCTTTACTGCTTCGGCAAACCTCTTCCAGCTTAGGTTCTTTGCCATTCCTGATGCTCAGCTATTTAAGTTTGCATCCGCGAACTTCTTTCGGCTTAGGCTTGCTTTAGACCTGATGCTCAACTAACCTTATTGAGTTCAACTGTGATTGTCTGCGTTGTTCGTCGTTTGATACACAACGTGACGATCTACTTTGGTGGCAAATCCGTTTGCCAGGAGGCTTTCGAGGCATGGAAACTGGTTTTTGCTTTTTGCTCAAACTGTAAGATTTTTTTTTGCTCAAACTGTAAGTTTGCTCAAACTGTCTGGCACTCCCAAATTAGGACCTTTTCTCCGTGGGACCTGTTACGGTAGAGTCCGTGCAGGACCCACACTCTCCTGGCCTCCCATTCCTCCACGTCGAGGCGAGGCTTCCCGCGCACCTCTCCCTCGCGGGCATCCGTCTTCCCGAAAGTGCAAACAGCCTGGTCCCGCCCCGACCTCTCCATTCTTGTTTCCACCACCGCCCGACAATCACTCATCCGCTGCGGGAATGTAATCCCCCAAAACGCGATTATCGATGTTTTCGCGGCATCTTCGCTCCGAGACGCCATGACCGCCACCACGCTCGCCGGAGTCCTTTTCTACATCCGGAGCTCACTTATGGTCCTTCTTGCACTTAAGCTGTTACATTCGTAGCTTGTTGAATTCACGCGAAAAATAGTGCTTCAAAATATTTTTTCTTGAAAAAAGTAGAAAATCCCATATTTAAATGTGAGGTTAGTCCAGCTTAATAGCACGAAAACCGAAGGCAATAGCTGTCCAATTGAATTCTTTATCAAGGACTCCAAGAAGTGTGGAATTCTGAAAAATGCCTGGAAAATTCACGCGGCTGGGTGAACCTAGCAGAGCCAACGAAGAAACTGCATTTAAACGTTTCAAAAAATTATACTCTTTATTGTCCAGGCGATAAAAATGTTATTGCCATCATATTCAGACCTACTACGAAAAAACGTGCAGTGCTTGTCGAGCTTAGAACCCCTCTCCTTAGCCGAGAATTATCACGCCACGGTTTACATCGTGAAGTTTTTTTATTTTTTTTATTATTTTTTTATATTTTTAGTTTCTATGCGCAGCATGTCTAGGAATATCACACCCTGTAGCAGGCTTTTCCACCCGTTTCAAGATCATCATTCCTTTCACGATGTGATCGTTTTTGAAGTCGAAGATAAGAATAGCTCTTGGGAAAACCCACTCCCAGAAATTGGAGCGCTGCCCATGATTGATCTCAACGAAAGTTCAGCCAAGGTCTACTCTTGGTTTGCTCTTCCTACCAGCTCAAGATTTAATGGAAGACTTTAATGTTTATATTCTAAAAAACAATTTAGAAAATGGATCCATAGTGCAACTGGAAAGGCTAAATCGCCCAAGTCATACACTCTCGAACTCGATAACATATTGAGGGGCTAATTCTAGATTTGTCATCTCTCCTTCCATGAAATGTTTCCCAACCGCAATAGCCTTTTTCCTTTCAGCCAGTGCGCTTCGCCGTGCGCTCCCTTGGATGGACCGAGATAGCCGAGGAAGAACTCACTGCGGAGCGCAGTTCGCGCGCTGTGAACCGGGCCATCGTAGACCTGGCCGGCGGCCTCACCATGGACAACGTGTCCAAGTGGGGCGACGGCCGCGAGCTTATCATGGAACTGGACGACCAGGACCTCACCCTGCTGGATCCCGACACGATGAACGTGGTCCACTCGGAGAAGATCCAGCAGATCCGCGTGTGGGGAGTCGGTCGTGACAATGGAAGGTTGGTCTTGGACGGATATGCCTGTTGACAGGGTCCCCACTGGAGATGGACTGTTTTTGGGACGTAAAGGATCGAAATCGCGACGAAATCCAGTGTCCTTGTGGAATCCATCATCGACGCACCCCTGGGACTGTCCCGCACTTTCCGAATCTGAGGAGGAGACCCTTTGGAACTTAATCTTGTTTTTCTGGAAGAGCTTATTTCGTGCTTCTTGACAAATAAGTCACTTTTCGCGGAAGAAAAGCGCTTGGAGGGTAAACATGTATGCCCTAGGCACTTGAACGAATTCTTTGCTCCGTCCTGATGGATTGGGTTTCGTCGTAAGGTTCAGAAATCTACGCTTTCAGTTGATGAGGACGTTTGGGTTCTTTTTATAGGAACACCAAAACATGAGCCTAGGATAGGTCAGTATGGACAAGAGAGGGATTAGCAAAGCAGTTCTGATAGAGGGTGCTGTTTTCAAGTAGGACGAACTTGTAATTAATGAAATTAATATATGGGAAAATGGAAAACCCTCGCTAGGAAAACGCCACGTGGAATCCAATGACGCCCAGAGCAATATTCCATTCAAAAATACCTGAAATTGGCCAGTTAGTCCTATACACTCCTTGACTGTCATCTTCAAGCGGTGCGAAAGACCACAGGCAAACAGAAGAATACAGAAGAAAAGAAACCAGTGTTTATCGGCGCCTTATCACGGCGGTTGAAGAAAACAATCCAGGCGTCCCGTCCCGATCTCTCAGCTTCGGTAATCCCGACCCGAAATCTCGTCCCGATCCCGATTCGGGATCGGGACACAGCTATATTAAACTCAAAGGAGGGAGCATACGAAGTAAATATTCACATATCGTATAAGATGCTCGCTAAAGGAGAGATCCCAAATCCTCTCTTCACTCTGCAAACTAAAAGATGTCGAAAAAAGATACGACCGTCGCAAGGCAACGTCCATCTCCGGTGGCCCCCTCCCCCTCTTTCCCCTCTAATGCCTCTTTTCCGCTTACGTCTTTCTCTCCAGGGACAGGTTGGTTCGCTCTTTCGCATGTGCTGTGTCCTCGTTGTCCGGGTGGCGGCGCCCTCCACATTCTCGGCGCCTCTCCCGCGGAGACGCCGCGTTACGTTTTGCGTCTAAAACAATTCAGGATTCGGAAATTAGTAAAACTCGTCCGCTTTCGGTGTTGTTTCGCGTAGAGACCTTCCCTAGCCTCTCCCAGCTGCTCTTCTCCGCTGACCACTCCTCCTTCAGGGACTTCGCTTACGTGGCCCGGGACCGCAACTCGCGGCGCTTCATGTGCCACGTCTTCCGGTGTGACACTCCCGCGCGCACCATCGCCAACACCCTCCGGGACATCTGCAAGCGACTCATGCTCCAACGGAGGCCGAACGTGCTCCACGCGCTCGACTCCGCGTCGGTGGGCGGCGAGCGGCGCCTCACGCGAGAGTCGTCCCTCCCGACGCCCATCGAGGAACCCAAGAAGGTCCTCCGCTGCCATTTCCTGGGCGTCACGCAGGTGCCCCGCGCCACCGGCATCGACATCCTCAACGACGCCGTCGACAGGCTCGTCAACCAGGTAGAGTTGACCCCCATAGGGGCCCATTAGCCTGCGGATACATCTTCGTCCAATTAGGTTAGAAGTACATGGAGAAGTATAGTTTCTATTCTTACTAAACAGCTTGTAGATAGAATGACCCCTGTCATCGACTGTTTAGGAAGTTATCCCAGGAGGCTCAGGGAGATCCGGTCATCGAGAAGCCGTTACTTTGCATCCATTAGATTCATTTCTACCAGACTAAGCCCCTCTGGCCCTCCGAGCTAGCGAGAGTCCCAATTCATCGATTGAAGAAACAGTAGCAAGCACTCCATTCATAAATTATGGCTCTCTCGAGGGTATTTCGTCATTTTTCACCTCTTTTTGCTTTTTCGTGGAAACTGTCAGTCAAAAACGAAAAAAGAGTATCAATTCACTTTGGAATCCGGAGCTTCTTAAAAGCAAAACATATTGAAAACACAGAAAAAGTTGCGTGACAATCTATCCAGGGGTCAGAGAACAAAAACCCTCAGATTGCTTTCTCGGTGTCCATCTCTATATCTTTCAACTTCCTCACCTTCAGATCCGTCCGGAACGCTGGATCCTAGCCGACGTCTCCATCGCACCCTCCACCATCTCGATCAACGAGGTGGGCGGCGGCCAGATCGCCCAGTGCCGCGTCCGCTACCTCTCCTTCCTGGGCATCGGCTCCGACATCAAGTAGGTCTCCAATCGAGCTCCTAGTTCCTAGCCCTGGGCGCTTAAAAGTTCGAGATTAGATGCCCAGTTTTCTCAATTCCCAACAATGCACATCTCTACTCGGCCCCCGGTCAGGAGGCGTTCGCTTCCCTACTTCGCTCACGGCTCAAAAACAGATGAGTCACGCGGTGGAACAAAGCCTGCTGGCTGGCCGCTTGGCGTAAGCGCGCGTTTCGAAGAACAAGTCATTAGCTCGTGCAAACAGCCATTAGATGACGTTGCTGCTCGGGCGTAATCCCACGTTTGAGCTTGGAGAACGTGGAATTGTGCTAGAATCCGCAGAGAGTTAGCCACGAAAAAAGTAAGAATGCGTAGAAGGAAGGATAGCGTCTTATAATGGAAGAAAAAAAGATTAGCAGCGAGTGGTTTCGATCCACCGACCTCTGGGTTATGGGCCCAGCACGCTTCCACTGCGCCACGCTGCTGTCTCGGGAGTCGAGAAACATTTCCTACAACAGAGTCTCACCTTGACGCCCTTGTTTCCAGGCACTGTGCATTCATCATGCACACGTCATCTGACAACTTCATGTGCTACGTGTTCCACGTGGAACCCTCGGCCGGCGCCATGGCCAAGACCATCGAGGCAGCGTGCAAACTGCGCTACCAGAAGGTTCTGGACGCACACACGGCCAAGTCCTCCGCCATCGCCAATGGAAAGGTTTCCCCCTTCTCTCCTTCTCTAACGATCTTTCCCGGCCCACGGCACCTTTCGTGCCGAGAGCCCACTAACCCTGTCATCTCCACTCGTCCCAGGGGCACGGTCTGACTTTTCCCGTTTCAGGGCTGGGGTGAGTCCCTGCGCGAGAAGTTCGGCTCCGTGCGCGAGCGCCTCTCTACGTCGTCGTCGCGACACAGTCTTTCCAGAGTGTAACCGACCCGAGTTGTGTAAACCGACTGCCTTATTTGTTTTCTTTGTGTTACGACCACAGATCTTGTACGATAAAGAGCATTTACGAGCATGGGAGTGTGACACGGGGGGAGCTGGAGGGTTATGCCCTAAACTAGCGTAGAAAAAGTATGCAAGAAGAATCGTGTTGAAGAAAAATTAACCGTAAAAGCAATGGTGAATCCGGCTACCATTCTACAAATATCTGATGACCTTCTTCAGAATACAGAATCAATGTTAAGGACTGTGCTGATAGGACTCTCCGCTGATAAGATTTGTGACGCCCGGTTAGCTCAGTCGGTAGAGCACCAGACTCTTAATCTGGCTGTCGCGGGTTCGAGCCCCGCATCGGGCTAATCTTTTTTTTCTCTGATAAAGACGTGTTTTATTACTGGTCCGCTTTACCGCTGTTGCCCTGTACCTCAGATGGACTAAGAGGGGGACCTATAAATAGAGCTGGTCTCGCGGGGAAAGGAACAGTGAAGGCGACGGGAACCCTTCGGGGAGACATAACAACATCGAATAAGGAAGATGTTGCCGGAGATGCACTTATCGCAAAGCAATGATTGCCCATGGCTGTGGATTGAGAAAATTTAGTGGTAAATAATCTGAAAGAACTTCTGAGGGAGGCACCGAGGAGATCCAGATGATCGTAGTGAAACCCCCCAAAAATTCGGAACAGTTCTGGCGGGTAGTTCCTGTCACAGTTGTCTCAGAATCATTGACATCACCATTCTCAGAATCTACTGACAGGACGAGAAGTTTATAAGACTATCGTCGAGCAATGTCTTCGACGCCCGGTTAGCTCAGTCGGTAGAGCACCAGACTCTTAATCTGGCTGTCGCGGGTTCGAGCCCCGCATCGGGCTAATCTTTTTTCTCAAAAAAAAAAACTCCCCGTTTGGTTCAGCAAATGCATTTTTATTGGTTTCTTATTATTGTTGGAAGATTTCTCTTTGTAATATCGGATCTTGGCCTCCAAAAAGTTCTTTAATCCTGCGCTTTTATCCGGCATTCCTTTACTGCAGGACTCCACTGTTTCACCCCATGCTCCACTTCCTGTGCTACTTTCGATCAGTACTCCAGTAACGACTCCTTTCTGCTGAACGGAAGTGCACTTCCCATAGCCGTAAACAGACCCAAGTGACGCCACCGGCGTTTTCTATTTGAAGCGCTGGGCGACGCCCGGAAAAGAACGCCGTTAGTCAGCGCCGCCTGGGCGATCAAGCATCGTCTTCCGCGGAAATGTTTTGTCCGATGCTCCTTGAAGAACCCCCACTGTGCTGGAAATACCGTTGACGGAGAAAGATTCGAAAAAGGACAATGAACAGAGAGCGTTATTGCAATGATATGCACATTTAGTATTGTATAAACAATAAATGCAAATAACATTACAATGCGTAAAAGGAAGGATAGCGTCTTATAATAAAAAAAAGATTAGCAGCGAGTGGTTTCGATCCACCGACCTCTGGGTTATGGGCCCAGCACGCTTCCACTGCGCCACGCTGCTGTGTCTCCAAGAGTGACTCATGTCTGTCTAGCACCCGTCCCCTCTGCAAGCAGACCTCTGGGCATCCAAGTACGATAAGAACGGTAGAGTTCAAATCCAGTCGTAAGTTTACTGATATCCACATTCTCGAAGATTCAGCCTGCATGGGTGCTCGGGTCCTTAGATCTGGGAACAGCGCACGTGCAGAGAACGTCGCCCGAGACCGCGATTCCTCTCCCGTCTTTTGTTATCACCACCGCAGTTCTGTCTGCTGGATCGCCGCGAATCGATCGCCGCAGAAGCAGCCCTATTCCCGGGAAGCGCCTTCGCGTCCATTCTTCTCTCTGCGCCAAAACAAAAACACCGTTCTGCGGCGGGATTAAGGTGTCGCACGCTGTTTTCGCCGCTCATCCCCGCTTAATCTCTGGTGCGCGCTCACGAGTGTCGGGTTCTTTGGATTACGGTAGTCCCCGGAGATCATCGAGTTGGCGCGGGATTGCTGATAGAGCCTATTTCTCTTTTGTCCAATGCTATTGTGGAGACTAGTCGTTTGCTGTTTTCCAAACCTCCTTCGATTTTATGAATTCATGGTATAAATTATATGTTTTCGGTCTTCGCAATCCACAAAAGTTACATCACACCGACTATAAACACACTTCAGAAGGACGTACATTCGCCTACGATCATACCACGCTGAATATACGCGAACTCGTCAGATCTCGCAAGTCAAGCAGCGTCGGGTCTGGTCAGTACTTGGATCGGAGACGGCTTGGGAATCCCAGGTGTCGTAAGCTTTTGGTGTTTTATAGTTGTTTTTTGATAGTCAATTTGTAACTGAACCGAATTCTACTCCTGTTTCTTCAATTCTAACTTCAATCCTGGTTCCAGAAATGCATGAACAAGAAGAAGATATTTTTGTTTGGACCGCCATTAGGTTAGCGCAAGACCAACCCCCTTCTTGTGGATCAACTCGAGAGTTGGGTTCGCATCAAACTATCGATTTTCTACTTTCTGCTTTGTGCTTACATGCTCTGAAGTGTTTCTCCCTACTTTTCAAATGGAATGGTTCATCTCGTAATTAACCATTCCGCCCTAGCTAGCTCGACTTCCAGAGGTTTCTTGATGGACAGTTTCCGTGGTGGGTCAGGCTTCGGCATGGCATCACTTCCGGATTCCGAAGGTTGCAAGCACAAGCGTAAATCTCCAACCATTTAGTGAAACAAAATAAGACTTGTACTTCACTGGTGGCATGACCACGCACCAGCAATAACCCTCAATTGAGTATAAAACTCCAAACCCCACAGAAACCGTGAGGCTTCCTCCAAGTCATAGATCGTTCTCGCCAGCTGATTTCGGCCGCTCCCTCGCCAGGGGATCCCCGAGGCGCCGACGTGCACCGCAGCGTTCCGTCGCTGTTTGTGCGTTCCACGTGCTCGAGGATCCGGTTCGCCGTGTTTTTTCGAGGTAGCGCGCGCTTCACGTGCGCTCTCTCCTTCTTGACTGCTGGACCAGAAGCTGCCTTTGAGGAAACGCTCGAATCCCAGTGGTTGTAGTGGTTTATGAGAAGACGGAAAACATGTTTTTGGCACGAAAAGCAAGATGACGGAAACCGGAGTGCAGTGGTCTCGGGAACTGTCCGATGTACTTTGCTCCTTCCTGTTTGCCGGACTTTCAGAAGCGTCCAGCTTTGGGAGATAAGAGATTCCGGAAATCGGTAAATTCAAATCGGTAAATACAATCCGAGACGCAGATTCAATCGCTTAAAACTCGAGTTATTCTTGCTTGGGTAGTCGCAGTGCATCGATTTTTGTAGTGGGAATTGCACCATTTTAAATTAGTCATGAAGAGGTCAGACCTAAATTTGCGTCTTTGGTGGATGCTCCCAATTGCAAAGGAAGAGGAAGCCGGCTCGTCCTGTCGAACAGATGTTTACCCGGAAGCGAAGCATCGCATGAGTCGTTTTTTCAAATGTTACAGCAAACAATGGGACTTTCCGAGAGGAAACATCTGGAGGAGATCGGAGAACAACTTCAGGAGAATAGAAAGGGTCATCTGTTCTACCCATCGCCTGCTTTTAGTTCTTTCCTACGCGATACACTTAAATGAATCTTATTTTTTTATTTTATCCTCTGGTAGTGTGATTGCTAATTTGAGGTTATGGACCTTTTCTATGCTTATCACTAACATCTCCTGAGCATTTGCATGATGCCTTTTTCCTCAACATATGTTGTCACAGAAACTGTGCCTTTCGTGCTGCAGAAGCTGTTGTACTCCAACTCACAAAAGGTCTCCTTAAAGTGCAAAGTTGTGTCGGAGACCAGAGAAAGGGCATTTGGGCTCCCACACTCTTTCATGCCACCGTGGACGGCGCCCGGTGCCGTCGAAAGCACTGCGTGACTAACGAACTAATTAAGACGACCCAGACGGCATTCGCGGTGAGACCATGAACGTGTGTTGTTTTAATTGTTTCCAAGGTTTTCTCCATGTTATGCGACGAAATTTTGGTTTTTATTTCACTTAAGATAGAAAGAGACTCTAGGAACCAGAGCCATAAGGATCGATCCATGCCTATTTCAACGACTAGATGATCTTAAAGCAGCTAAGAACGTCAAGTACCGGATAGGGGGGCCCTGCAAGACCATTTGCAGCGTCGCCCAACAAGATGTCTTATCTTTGCTAGATGTTGTCATGACCTACGACTCTTCGTTATGTCTTCCAACTTTACCAAGTACCACCTATTGATCGGCGCGCGGGAGCTGGCAATCGATCGGGCGGCGACTGACGGATGCGAGGAATTCCTCGTGCCGACGTTCCGTGATGAATCGTCTTCACAATTGGGAAGACGTGCTCAGGAATCGATCGCGGTTGATCGTGGACGCAAATATGGCTTCCAGCTTTGGTTTTGAAGACTTGGGTCCACGATCAAACTAGCTTACATGGAGACTATCAAACCCTCGAATGTTGGGTACACTGATAGATCTTCATAGCACATCTTCATATACTTGCTCACCGTTTCCTACGTTTACCAATGACGCTTTGTGATATTCTTAGTTTCTCCAACGCACCTCTGACGCCTGTGGAGCTCTCCCAAACGGGTTCTCCTTCCTCGTGTACATCGATCCCCGTCATTCGGCAGTCCCCTTCTGCCCTCGGCACTCATAAATGCCTTTGCATTCTATTACGTCCAAAGAGTCGTCCTCGTCAGTCTTTGACCCGACGGCCACTTCGCCGAAACCGAGTCCGGCGGAAAGGAGGCAAGCCAAAGGCCTTGCAAGGAGCGTTGTTTTCGGCGCCGACGCTGCCAGTCGAGGGCGGAAAAAAATACGAGAATACTCTGGACACGGATGGAAACAGATCTGTGGATCTCTGGTCCAGGAATGTGCTAGTCGGGA
>JADLIF010002287.1:0-20039 GCA_016648015.1 Steinernema khuongi | reverse complement strand
AATCACGGAAGAGAGTTGAAAAAACGAGTTTTATGCTGGGTGGCCTTATCTTTTTGAGGAAGTCCAAAATGATTTTTCGGGAAAAAAGTCCCTGAACAACCATGAAATTCTTACGGTATGTATGTAGGGCACCCTCATTTCATAAGCTCTTTCTACTGGTGTACTCCGCTTTCTGCCGAAGTTCGTCCAACCTGAGAAACAGTTGAAAAAGGGGGTGGCCTTATCTTTATGAGGAGGAGTGTATATGTTTTTGACCTGAAAAATTTTTGCATCTAGATTTTGACCTCCTCACAGGAATTGTATCGGCTATTTCGTTTCTTTTGGAAGGAAAACATTAGTAGTTGGAAAGGCCGCGACGGATGCACGCATATCTCTTGCCTAGTCTTTTCCTTTATATATAGAAGATTGTATATGTACATAGAAAGAGAGATGGCCGGTCTATTTTCTCAATATTGCGCCTTCAGAAAAACCAAGATCGTCCTCTGCTTAAGGCGAGGGTCTATCGTTTAGAATAAAGCCTGAAAGATTTGTCGCCAAATTGCGAAACTGATCAAAACCGTTCGAGGACGCACCCGACTGCAAAAGTCGATCTCATCTCAAAAATGTTGCTCTTCTGCTCTTCTTTACAAAGTTAAGAAATAGGCGACTGGAGAATTAGTAGAGTACTGACGGTTTTACAACATTTGGGGCATCATTTGGCCGGTTTGTATTCACGATCGAAAATTCGGTTGATGTTTTTCTACGACCTCATGAACATCTTGAATGGTCAGCGAATCGTTTCGATTCTTCTCTCTAGTGACGACAGAATATATCTTGCATATCTCGCGATAAGCGAATACAACAGTTTAAAAATATCAATAAACGAGAGGGATCGAACATCAGCAAAGAATTGGAAACACTATCAAGCGAAGGGATTTGCCTTCATCTATATCTCTTAATTCTGTACATTTTAAGAGGATCTTACCTGTTCCTTTGTACATCGATTTTACTTTTCCACAATACGTGATGTTTGTTGGCGTTCGCTGATTCGAGAATAAATAAAATTGAAGCAAATAACATGATGAAAAGAACATAGAATAACAGGAGAATAACGTGACCCAGTCCAAGACGATGATAAATTTTTTTGACAAACAACAAAACTTCAAACGCAGCGGCATTCGACAAACACATTTTCCTTTGAATGTTTCTAAAGGATTGAAAAATGGGTGCAGACTATAGGATCACAAGTCAGCCACCAATATGTGCTTCCCAGCGAATGTTGCTCTGTTTATTGACATGCAAGCAAGACGCGATTCTTATTCCCTTGAGAATCATTGGACTGACGGGAAATGATTAATCAATTTTTGCTGCTATTCCGCTCCCATAAATTCTCTTGTGATCGAGCACTGTTTGGATTTACGCGACACTTATTTACGTTTATGTTAATCTAATCATGCGTAATTTGTGCAATAAACGCTCCTTAATCCAGCGGTAATCTATGAGCGACAAATTTCCTTTTCATTTTTTTGGGGTTTTAAGATCAAAGTTTTGAGTTTTCCACAACGGAAAAAAGCCTTTTTTGAAACATTCGGTGAAGCAATGCAACGGAATTTTCTCGATTAATTGTCTCGGGTAGATGTCTGGAGAGATTTGGGTAGATCTCAGGATAGATTGTGCAGAAATTTACGGATAAATTGATAGATTTCTAGCGGGAAGACCGCTGGCCTGTGCGCCGTCTGTCTCTAAGGTCTGCTCGCTCACGCCGATTGTCCAACAGGTCGATGGCTACGTTTACGTTTACGCTACAACGACGAACAACACCTTCAATCTACAGAAACCAAGCCCCAATCTGTCAGAAGCCCCTAGCTAAATAAAGCAGATTGTGATACTTGTCCATTTGACTCTTGCAAGGTTGCATTATCGGTTTGGTTACGTTCATTGTAAATTGATATAACCGGCTAATAAATAAATGGAACAGGTGGGAATGAGGATCCAGGGACAAATGATATGGCTTTCCGATAAAGGGACGATACGGTTACCATGTCCTTGTAGGCTCCATCGTAAGTTGCAAATTCACTGGGGACCATGATGGACTTAGGATATAGTGAAGTCAGGGAGTCGGTAAGACGATCTAGGGCAAGAGACTGCATTTAGATACATCCTGGACTTGGTAGCTCCATATGAGATAGGGTACACTGAGCACCTTGAACACTTTGGACAAAAATTCTAAAGGGCGGGCCATACTTCTGCGTCTTTGAGGCAGGTACGTCTTTCTTTGTATGGCGTGCGTTTTTTAAAAGACACAACGCTGCGGGTGGGCGTTTAAAGACACAATCCGGCCATACTTCAAAAGACGCAGGTGCGTCTTTACGTTTGACCTCCACAAATCGCCTGCGTCTTTTTACAGTGTTGGTGCTGTTGGTTTTTCGCCATTTCCGTATGTCGGCCCAAGCCTACGTGTCGGTGGTCCAAGCACACCCTGATTCACATGCAAGCATACGATACAGACACAGGCGGCCATACTTCAACAGACGCGACTGTGTATTTCTTCTGTGTCTTTAGACACACCTGTGTCTCTTCGCAAAAGACAAATGAAAGACGCAGAAGAAAGACACAGTCGCGTCTTGGAAGTATGGCCCGCCCTTAAGACTTGGATACTTTATCCCATATGTGTGTGCCTATGTGCTTAAATTTGATCATTAAGTGCGTTAAACGTTAAGTAAAGGCGGGAAAGCCTGGATCGGAGTAGACTTTTTGAAACCGGACGTAAACCTCCGTTACTCTATTGTCGGTTACTCAAATGTCGGTTACTCAAATGTCGTAGATTCTTGGATATAATGTTGGAAAAGATGCATACTGTCGCTCTTTGATTTATTCCGAGGAAACAGGAAGTTTAATGGGCGCAGTATTTCGTGCAACAAAGATGATCGGATAGTGATCCTGAAAGGGGGCATTTTGTCAACGGTCGCGCTCTTTCTCTCTTCTCTAACTCTGACGAAGAGGGTGGGAGGAATTCCTGTTTAATTTGTCTAGCGCAGCCGTCGTCCCACTGTCTTCCTCGGGGCGCAGGCGCCGATATCCCCTTTGTAAATTGTCGTATGTGATTGTCGCTGGGAAGAAGAATTCGACTGTCGACGTGTCGGTGAACTTAAACTGGTCATCTTCTGCCCACTCGCGTTCTCTCCTCCCCCAATCCGGGATCGCTCCAGTTGTTGACGAAACACTTTCACTTTTGCTATCGTCGAAGCGAAAGCGAAGCCTGAATAATCACTCTCTGGAATTTCGTCGGTATGAAGGGTGCGATTATTCTTTGTGTGCTGTTGGTAGTACATCTGGTATTAGCAGACTTACCTAGCTGCGAAAGGGCAAGATGTACCCATTGTGAGTCTCAGTTTGTAGCCCGTTTATGTACTGATATCTGTCGACTGTGCTTTACTACCAAAGCGGTAAGACAAAAAATGGCCTAATTCTTCACCAGTATTTGTATTGCTACAGAATTCGAGGCGTCCGTCCGTTCGAGGTGAACCTATCGCTGAAACCGGGGTGGTTAAATCAGGACTGGGCAATCTTCACGTAATTTCGCAACAAACAAATAATGCTCACGTCAACCCTCTGGGCCAGGAATTAGTGCAGGCCTCACTTCCGCATGCTGCACAATTGCCTTCCGTTCAACCACCAAATCAAATTTTTCAACAACGACAATTGCAGCAGCAACCACCCACCCAAATTGCTATTCCTCAGCAGCAAGTGCAATCTCAAACTCAGCTAATTCAAGTCCAGCCCTCAGTCGCGCAACAACAGCCGCAATTATTTGCTGAGCCTCCTCAGACTCATATACCACAACCACAATATCTCCAACCTCAGCCATTTTACCCCTTCCAGTACCAAACAACTCCATTTGGAGCTCCCATAGGTACACAACAAAGTTTATTCTTCAACCCTTTCCAACCATTCCTCCCGTACGCCGCTACTTCTTTACCTTTTTCTGGTCAGACATCGCTACTTCCCTCCACTACGTTCCCTGGATTTCAGTCAACGAATCTGGTAAGCTTTCGACGTTTACCATAATTTCATTGCAGCTTTACAGAATCAAACGCAAGTACCTTCCAACACTAATTTCGGACAATTAACCGGTGCAAACAGCGTGGCTAGTGTGTCAGGCGCGCACCAATCTCAAATTCCACCATCTCCGCCTCCTCCAGCGAATCTGGTCGACACTCAAATTTATCAACACCAAAATTCTGCCCAGCTTGCCGCTCAGGCGCCAACTTCGCGGAATTCGTATCAACAAGCAGCATCTATAAATAAGGAGCAAACTGCTGTCCAACCCCAACAGGCATACAATTCGCTCACAAAAGTGCGACAGCCTCAAATACACCAAAGTTCGCAAACTTCCAACAACGTTGAGCCGACTAACTTCATAAAATCAACGTTGTCCAGCACAAAAGCAACAACTGCTCCCCCCTTGCAGTGTCCTCACCAGCCTAACTGGCAACCTTGCATTTCAAAAGATCTCGCGAATGAGCGATTCCGAAGCTGCTGCCAGCGTCTCGGCGAAGGATGCGTATCGCTTTGCAGCTATGATCAGAATCTAGCAACAGTGAGTTTTACTCGTGATCATGCTTATATGTAGATTGAACTTCCAGATTCAAATTGCAGTCCTAACTGGTCGGTGCCCCATTAGCAAAGTGGCAGCCATGATGATCTGTGCCAGCGGTTATGAAGATGCCACGCCATGTTGCCAAGCTTATGGTGTATTTGAACCAGGATTTGAGCACTGTAAACCGTATTGCAATCCTGCTGCAGGACTTCCACAAGGTGGAATGCTCACAGAACAGTATAAATGCTTAGGAAAATTAAGCCAGATTCAGCACTGCTTTTATGTAACTCAGCGACCCTAGATTTTTATGTTAACGGAACATCTTATTTATTAAATTCTTCCCTGCCAGGTTAAAATGTTTTGATTCTCTTTTATTGTAAAGAAATTTACGACTGTAAATAAAATTGTTCTGACGATATTCATTGCATTATAACAAAGGATATTAAATATTTAGAAATATTTTCACAAAAATAAATCATGTAACCATTTCCTTTGCACGGATGTACCAGGCTCCATATTTTTTGCGAAATTGGTCAGAAAGTAGACATAGACGCCGATTTATCATCTTCGTGAGACCACTAATGAAATAAATATGTAGCAGAATGTCTAACAAGGTCGAACATAAGGCGGAAATGTATACACATACATGTAGTTAAAGCGAAAAATCTGTACTAGTAGGTAAAGCGTTAAAAGATCAGTTATTAACTGGGGACCTTTAAATAAAGAGAGGATTGCATTAAGTTGGACTGATGTCGTTCTCCTGTCTCCTAACCGTTAACTGATATACATACCCGTAAACAGCATTCTAAAATGTTAAGGAACAGAAGGGGTAAAAACGTGGATACAAAATATAGATGGATGATATATACAAATGTTTGAACAAAAAACCATAACACTTATGTACACAAAGAAGAAAACAATTAACTTCGTAGTGACACCACCGGAAACTGTTTTGGCGTGCATCCAAATGCAACCGACGTAGAGGCAACGAAAGAAGTGATAGGATCTGCAGGTGGTCCGTTTGGATCATTCGGTATTGCTGATGTGGTGATAAGTATATACATAAACTTCCCTTGAATTTGGCCTGACAAATCAAGAATTTTCGGGGCAAACAGTTGCAGTTGACTGTTTACAAATTCACCAGGAGGGAAAATGTGGATCATGTACTGTGCCTAAAATTATATCCACTTATGCAATCTGTAGGTCAGTCAAGGGCAACTTACATTAGGTCCACTTTTTACGATACCGGCAGCGACTTTGTTTTGAAAATACGTAATGAAAGAATTCATTAAAATATTCGCTTGTTCCTGAACTTGATTAGGGTTGGTTCCGCAAGGGTGACACAAAAGAGCCAAATAGTCGTCAGCAAATTTCAGCTTACGATAAACTCCTAATAAGAAGAAAATGCTAATAGATACGTGTTTGCTTGCCTACCCTCTAGTTGATTGACATTCATCTTCATTCGTTGACTTATACGTATAACTGATTGATTCTTTTCCAATAGTTCAACCTTGCAGCGATCAAGAACAGCTGGGTTTCCGGCAACAAACTGCATGCGAACCAAAGCGCAATGTGTTTTCATCGCTAGATAGCCCTGCCAGAGGAATGGATGGTTCAGCTGCAGCATAAAAATTACTATAATGCACGATAAACAGTTTTTCCCACCATAATTCTCTCAATTTCCGGAATTTGAGATGCTCGAACTGGTAGTCGAAGCGTGTCCAGAAGATGCTCTTGAGTCTTGTTCGTCGTTGAATCACCCTGATAAAACGCTGGTGCTGACAAGCGTTCTTGATGCTTCTGGGACAGAATGACGGAGACTGGTTGTTGGTAGACCAACTGGCCCGTAAGATTAGAAGGACCAGGGTTCTGCAATGTAGTTGGGGTCGGTAGTGCTGCCGTACATGCCCTGGACGAGCTCAGCAGATTTTCTTGTTTCAAAGCGGCTCCTGTGTTCATAACTTGAGGAATGATGGTTGTCTGATATGACGACTGTGCTATTCCAGAAGCCAAGGAGGAAGCACTAAGGGAAGTTCCTGCTCCCAATGTCAAAGGCCATGCCGAACTTTGTCCCAGGACAACTGATGGCCTTGCAGACAATGTTCCCAGCGGAGGTAGGGAAGGAACGATGTATGACCAATCCGGCTTTTCTAATCCGCTTGCCTCATAGTTGATCAGGTCATGTTTGGTGTGAATTAACAGTGAAGATGAAACGGGGAGAGACGGTGCAGGTGGATTGAATTCCAGCGGCATTTTCATGTTTATTGGCTGAAGTTGAGCCGGAGTCGATAGTGGCGCTATAGATTGGATTGGCTTTTGCGATATTCCCGTAGCAATAGATGAATGCAGATGTGACAGATATGATGGAGCCTGCGAATTGACAGCCGTCGGTATTTTCTGCTGGTATATGTGGGCATTTTGAATTGTTGGAATATATGACGCTTGTATATGAACTGGAGACTGCGTAACTGCGGGTTTGAAGGAAGGAAGTGCGATATCTTGACTTGATGAGGATAGCAAAATGTTCGACTGGATCATTTCCGCTCTGCTGGTAGGTAATAGGGGAAACTGGATATAAGGTTGTGTTGATGAGATCAGAAGAGGTTGCGGCTTGGGAGCGACAACCGTTTGGGTGGGTTCTGAAGAAGGTCGATCAACTATTGCAGACATGGAAATTGATGGCGAAATAGCTTCCGATTGTGAAACATTTGGATTCGTGGGAAGATGCAAATCATTGTTCTTCTCGATATTCGTAACTTTACTGTGGAATTTCTTTGCGATTTCTGAAGTAACGTGTGGTGTGCTGAGTGGTGACTGCTGTTGATTACGGCTTTGAGAGCAAACCGTTGCTTGGATATTAGATGTCGAAGATGTTTCAATCAAACTGTCTTCTACAATAGATGTTGTGTGCAAAATGCCACCGATTGTTGCAATTGGTGGTGCTTGCATGTCGTCATTGTGGTCACCGCTAGGCGTGCTTTGAGCAATCGAGGTAGGTTCATATTGTTGGACAGTTGTCGATTGTTGAATGGGTACGCGTGGTTGGACTCCTCCTTCATTTGTCGATTGCTGCGGAATGACAATATGTTCAACACAAGTTACTTGTGCAATAGTAGTTTGTATGACCGGAGAAATCGTTATTTGCTGAACTTGTGTTTGTGGAATGTTGACAGTATGGTTCCCTTGCGTGGTTGGGTTTGACACACCCATAGCAGTTTCAAGCATAGGTTGTAAGATTGTAACCGATAGAGGCAAAGCTGGTACAATTGCAGTAGGTGTCGCAGAAGAGACAGTTTTTGGAATCGAGGAGATTGCAGCACTGTAATTTTCATAGGATTTCTTGCCTTTGCCCGTTTTCAACAGTACGGCATCGTCGATGTTAGAGTTCCCATGCGCAATATTGTTAATAACTTCGTCCATGTGTGCGAAAGCATTATCGTCCTTTTGCATTTCTGCAATTTCTTCCTTGCGCTTCTGGCTTGTACATTCTTCTACGACTGTAATTGCCGCTTCTGAAGCTTCCGCTTTGTCTTCGTCTTCCCTTGTACCTTCTGCGTTATCTTTAGGAGATACTGTATGTAGTTCTTCCATTTCTTGGTAACGCCTACGTTCATCTGCCTGAACTGGTTCTTGGATTCCGGTATTCGCTTGAGATATATGGGGTCTATATGAATCATCATCGTCGCTTTCAGTTGTTCCTGATATAATATTGCATATTGATTGCACAGCATTTTCTGTTTCCTAAAATCAATTTTTGAATCATATTTGCATTTCATAGTATAAAAAAAATGAAATGCAACAACTATTTGGTTGGTGCAAATATAATTACCCATCATTTCAATTTTTTCCAGTTTAGATTTAAAACTGAAAACATCAAATGAGTTGTTACTATAGAATGATAGCCCTCAAAAATCTCTATCGTTGCCCACGTAATCAACTTTTTGTCGTGTATAAAAAGATTGAAAGGGGCAAAATTGTGAAAATCAGATTTTTGCTCCGCACTTGGTGTGTCTTGCAGCGATCTGTTTCTGCGTTTGTGTTTATGTTGTGCTTAGTGTTAGCTATGATGTGCTGCATAGTTGAGGTTTTTAGAAACTCTTCAGATGGTAGATGGTAGAAAAGAATCGACAAAAACACTTAGTAAATGTCGATAAAAACTCAAACAAGGGGCGACCGCATGTCATTAGGCAGAGAAGATCCCCAGTTAACGCAAAGTCTTTTCGAATTTTCTCTATTGATAAACAAAGCAAAAATAAACCATATTGAATTCATGGGAAGTTAATTATGCACCAACCCAATATATAGCACAGATCACTCACCTGAACGTTCTCGGGGGGCGCATCGAATGTAAATGACACCTCTGGTTCTTCAGCTTTTGGAGCACGAAGTATCTCCAAAATGACGCGTTCTGCGTCTGCAGCTTCCTTGTCCAAGTCATCATCATCAGACTCATCATTGCAGTGATATTCAGTCGCCGAATCAGTCGTATCGGGATCTGTATCTTTGCCCAGAAGAACACTGTCTTTTTCAGTAGATGGCTTCTTGGTTGATATAACGTCAGCGATACATCCTTGTTCGATGACTTCACTTTGAGGCTCCGTTTCTTTCATTGGAACTGATACATCGTTCAAAGACGCTGCCGCTGCCTGAGTTTTTGGTGAACAAGAAGCGCTCTTAGGAGTAGTTGTCAGGCTCGATAATGTGGTCTTCACCGTGGCGGGCGAGGTACGGTTTGAACGAGGCGAAAAAAGTGGCACTTTCACCATTTGTTCTTCGTGTTCAATCTTTACTTCGAGCGGTTTGGGCGTAACCTGGAAGCACATTACATTAATAAAAGCAGCACAACGTAAACATGCTATGTACTAAAATAAATGTAGAACCAGTAGTACAGCAAACAAGTCGTGCTATGAAAAAAAAATCTTACTGGTCTTAATATGATGGGAGCAGGTTCAACAGTCTTTGTAAGCCCAGCAGTAGTCAACTTTCTTTCTCCTTCCAGAACGCCGATCGGTGGCGATGCGGGTGATTCCATAATCTTAATTCGTTTTGAAGATTCTAAAAGCAAGTTAGTGTATTTCATTTTGAAGTTTCAGAAAAAAACTTACTTTCGGTTGGAAGATCATAAGCACGCTTCTTTGTTTCGTAGCTCTCTGACACCTTAGAAGGAAAATTCTGGCGATTTTCTTTTTGCTTGTTCTTGGCCAACCTAGCAGCAGCAAGCTGTTCTTCTCGACGATCGATGTCGGGAAACATGGAAAATCCAGTTAATTGTGAAATTTTTGTCTTTTTCGTCTCTTCTTGCTTCATTTTTTTTGTTGTCTTTACTGTGATATTTTCATGACCATCATGAGATGAATTTGACAGAACACTGGCAGGACGCTTGCGTGATGGATCTTTGTCTTTCGACTTTTCCTTGTGATGGCCTTGTTCCTTTTCCTTGTCCTTCCTTCGCTCCTTTTCCTTCATTTTCTCCTTTTCAGAAACCTTGTTCTTTACATCCTCCTTTTCTTCAATTTTTGACTTATTGCTCTTTTTCTTGCTTCTTAGTTCTTCTGCCTTTATTTCGTGATCCTCAGATTCATTGCTGGATGACAGTACAAAACTTTTTTTCATAGCACGACGAGTGCTTTCCGATTGACTCATTTCCCAATCGTCACTGTCGCTATTGCGATGCTTATCCGATTTACGCCGTTTTTTCTCTTCTTTCTTTGCCTTGCGACTGCCTGACGTTATGGGTGAGCCCACATCCGAATCATTTTTGACCGAAATTACGCTACCATCTTCATCATCAGATGACAGAACGTGAACTCTTCTAGAAGTCTTCTCACGTTTTCGCTTGTTTGTTTTCTCACGAAGAATTTCCAATGTTTTGCTGCGATTCTTGGTTCCATCAGTTTTTGGTGCTGACGATCGACGTTTCACACGATCGTACATAGACAGTCCAACAGAACCGGATGCCAATTCCTCCATTAAAAACTTTTGCATTTCTTTCTCGAACTTCGTTTGCACAGGCTGAAAAAAATCCAGAAATCATTGTATTCCTACATCTCATATACTTACGGCATCGGAGTCAGAAGATTCTTCGTCTGTGGTGACTTCTGGTTTCTTGCGGTTTTTTGACGATTGCTCGTCGTCTGATGAGTCCGACGTTTGCGTTCGTTTCTTTTTTGCTTTCACAGGCTTCTTTCCTTGCAGGGGTTTCTTTTGTTGTGGATGTTTCTTTTCCTCTACACTGCGTTGCTGTGTGAGTTTTTCTTTTTCCTTTCGTTTTATGTTCTCTTTCTGGGTGGGCTGGGATGTGGCCTTGTTCTTAAAAGCTTTATGTGACTGATCTTCCTTCCGATGTTCTGTACAGTGTGGCTGGTGTTGTTTTGATGTTGATGTAAATGATTCCCTTCGACTACCGCATTCATCGGTTTGCGCCGACTGTTTCCGATCTGCCTTCACTTTTTTCACAGGTGTGGGATCCGTAAACAATTCGTCAATGCTGGAAAGCTTCATTTCGGAAATTGACTTAGATGGTGGTTTGTGCACCACTGCCGGTTTTTCATGACACTGAAAATTTAACAGTTAATTAAACGTAAGTTATGTAAGTGTAGAGTTAGAAAACAAAGTTAATTAAATGACAAGTTACCTTTTCACGCTCTTTCTCGTGTTGTTTCTCCTTTTCTCGCTCCTTATTTCCCTCGATGTCTTTCACCACAGCAGTTTTCTTTTCATTTTCTGTTTCTTGTTTCGCGCCATCTTGGTTTTTTATTATTTCTTTTGGTTTTCCATTATCTCTTCGTTCTTCTGCTTTATCTTTATCCACTTCCTTCTCTTGTTCTTTATCTTTTTTGTCATGCTTATCTCGTTCCTTTTCTATATTTTCCTTTTTCTCGTTGCCTTCATCGCGTTGTTCGCCTATTGTTCCGGTCTGACAATTAACATTTGTTTCCATCCTCATGTTAGTTGCCTCAATTTCGTTAACTTTTGCATGTTCTCTCTGGTCATCTCTCTTAGCATTATGCTCGTCGTCGCTCTCCTTTTCATCATCATCGACATGATACTCATCTTCTTTATGCTCTTGTAGATCATTGTTTTCTTTGGGAGGGACTTGTTGCAGTTCTTTCTGTTGGTGTTTTTCCGCCTTGCCTGTTTCACCCTTCTGTTCTATTAGCTGGTCCGATTGTTCGTGTGCGTCTGCCTTGGCCGAGTGCAGATGATCCTGATCAGACAGCTCCGAACAATTATTTTCCAGAGGTTCTTGCTCTGGTTGATCGCCGGATGTTTCCTCGTCTGCTTGGTCATATTTTGCATTCTTCATAACATCCGCTTCCTGCTTGTTCAATTTATGAGAAGCCTGAAGTCTTTCTTCTTTATGGTTTAGTTCGTTCTCATCCATTTTTTCCACATGAAGGTTCTTCTGTCTTTCCTTGCTTTTCAAAACTTCATTGTCTTTTTCTTCGTGTAGGTTATTTTCTGTTTTCATTGTGACAGACAATGCTGGAATCAAATGTTTTGGTTCCGTATCTACTTGGACCTGTTGGACTGATGGAAAGTGCAACAGTTCTTGTGGAACTGGCAGCTTTTCAGGGTGCGGCTCCTTTGGCGTTTTCTATAACGCATACTGGCGATAAAAGAGTTGACCAATAGTGTTCACCTACCGGTTGTAGATCAGGATCTGCAACGTGCTCAGGATGCTGCAGTTGCTGTCCTTCCATGGAAAATGAAGATCTCGCCGAGGGCGGACTACTCAAAATCTTAGCACAGCGTCCACTGATAAATGAAGATGACGTGCTGAGAGTGAGTGAATGCTCGCTGTTAGGCGAAGTTGTCAAATTAGATATTGCACCGTTACTTTCTAATCCACTTGAAGTAATTGGCAACGTAGCAGTTGCTGTCACACTCGGTGTTTGTGACCCAGACTGGCTTGATGTTCTGTTCCGTATACGTTCAAGTTCTTGCTCAAAAGACGAGCCACGGCGAGAACTCATATATCCAATATTAGTGCTACAAGTTAGGCTATCTTCTCCCGGACGTCGTTGTTTCTTAAATAATAATAATTGACAGGGTGCAGACCAAAGTACTTTTTACTTACCTGGAAACTATCCTCAGCCATTTTCAGGCGTATGCCGAGTTCATTTAGCCTACCAGCAAACGAACTGACCGTACAGCTTGTGGATTGCGGTACTATGCTTGCATAAACATCTTGATGTGATTCTGGTGATGAGGGTCGCGGTGACATCATATTTGACGCCGTTGCTGAGTCGCCAGCCACACTTGAGCGACTTGGAGATGATACTGCATCTAGATCATTCTTATTTAAGATTGATGCAAGTGTTGCAACGGTATTTGGAGATAAGCCGGCTTTTTGTAACTCGTTCACAGTCTGTTCGAAATCTGACTCGTCGCTGAAGAAAGATGGCCGCCTTTGGCTGGTGTTATTCAAATCTGGAATTGAAATTAAGTAAGTTGGTGAAAAAAATGATGTATACCGCTCAATTCAACATCGAAAAATTTGTACTCGTTTGCGTTCTCGGTTGATGTTTGTACGTCATTTTCTGTTGAAGGAAGTGCAGTCAAACCAGCAGCAGTGCCATTGTCATCTCGGTCGACTGGGTCTAGCAGGGCGTCGTGACGAGCATCGTTTCCATTAGCCGGCTCACGCTTTATAATAGCTTGACTTTCTGAGGAACCGTGCGCATATACATCGCTAGATGCTGATAGCGTCACTGGTGTTGACGGTATATTGGGTATAGTCAGCAAGCAAAATTGATTCGCGAAGTGAGGTAAAGGGAGAGAGTTAGGCACTGGATGTGGTAATCGATTGATACGCGGATCGGACATGGGACCTCGAGATTCGTGAGGAAACACAAGCGTTGCCTTTAAAAACTCGGCAAAAGGCCACCGACAACGGCTTCGAGGAGAAGAGAAATGGTGATCATGAGTGCTGCAGATATGTATTAGCGATCCAGTCTCCATCTTTCTGTGGTCACTGGAGTCCAGTTGTGTGGGAGCGGGTGGTGGAGGACACAAAGGAGATTCTGATCTTACGCCACTGCAAGTGATGGTAAACTCCACTGGTGACTTGAGTTGTGGTGCTCCTGAGTAAGGAGCGCTTTCAGATGCCACGGTCGTTAGTCCGGAAGAAGAGCTACTTGATGACGTAAGCGAGGAATCAGATGAGTGTCCGTCGACTTCGTCTGGTGCCACAGTTGGACCAGTGCTTGTACCGCTTTTCGATTGGAATCGTTGACGCCCTGATAGTCGACGCCGTGAGTTTTGGGTATGCCTATGAGAGGCACTTTTACCGTCTCTACAGGACGTTGACGTGCACGGCGATGACTGACAGTGATGATAGGATGATTGTCGTTGAAGTTGTTCTCCTTCTGTAGCTACAAGAAGGTTCTTGCTTTCAGTGTTCAGTGAAACGTCGGAACAGTCACGAGGACACCCACTCTGAATTCTTTGTTAACAGAGTTTAACAATAGCTATCATAATATCTGGACTTACTTTGTCTTATTCTGTTCAGTGTTGCAGCGAGAAGTACAGTCTTTCTTATGTGCACGCCTTTTCAGGGTATGGGGCGGATCGGGCGGTGGATCAAGGATGTCTATCTGTTTTCCTTTTGTCGAGATTTCTAACTGCAGTGTCTTTGCATGTACCGTTTGTGAATGTGACTTTCGTTCACAAAAATACTCATGCAACTTTTCTGAGCAAAAGTCTACAGGCACATGCACGACTTCTTTGTCGTTTTCACTTAGTAAGGCACTAAAATGCTTTGCGAATAGCATTACGATCATATCATACTTACAATTGTCGATTTTTAATTCTGCTCAAAGCGGTCTGGGCATTCTCGCTTGAATTAAACACAACTATTGCCTCGTGCACCTGGTCGTCAAATATCACCTCCGTAACTGTATCGGGGAACACAACTCTGAGTTTTGATGAGAGATTTCCGTGAGTGCAAGCGTTCGGAAGGGCGCCAATCCAGAGCTTGTTTGTAATTACGGGGCGTCCCCAGTTAGTCTACAAACAGAGGTGGTTTAACAAACACATATATGTTATGTCGATGAGCGACGAGAAGAAAAAAATAAACTAAACGCACGCGGTGCAATAAATGCAGGATAACAATAGCGAAAACATCACATTTATGCATCATCAACGTTTTTCATTTTAAAAACTAACTAATCTTACCTTAATTTTCAGTTTATGTGATGGGTCTCCTTGCACGTTTGGCGTATGTCCCCCAATACCATAGACATCTAAGGCACGCGCTACTGATTGGATGTCGGCAAATTGGATGAAGGCGAAAGGCATTGGGCTATCGAAATTTTTAACGTCAATGTCGAGTATACGGCCGAACTGCCCAAACAGCTCTCTTAGCCGCTCGTCCGTCGTTCTCCTCTCTAACGATCCAACATATAGTGTCCGGGTAGCACGCATATGCAGAACGTCAATTATAGCACCCGAGGGAGAAGAGCTTGCTGAGTTTGGTACGTTAGGAAAGCTAAACAACACACGTAGTTGCGTTTGATCGTTTGAGAAGTAGAGCGCGTCGCATAAGCGTCTGCGTCAGCGAGCCTACCTCTGGCCTTTAGAGTCGCAGCTGCCGTTGTTTGTCCCGAAATGGGCTCCCTGAAGACCTCCCACATTAGTCGATGATGCTTTCGCGCTTGCCATCGCAAGATAGGCATTGTGCGCTTCCATAACAGCCATAGTGTCAGCTAACCTGACCTCCATTTTGTTACTATGAAGCATAAACTGATTACTCTCTGAGAGCATCTTATCCATGTCGTACACTCTGAAAATCAAACATTTGCATGTGTAGTTGAAACATTTTTCTTACTTTTGCAGTAGAATAAGTGCTCTCCGGTGCTCTGATTCGCTACTTAACGAAACGTCAATCGGCTTCCCAAACTTTTTGAATAGAGATAGCAACTGCTCGCGCAGGCCCTGATTTGATAGCTGGGTCACTGGTGGCAAATTTTCAACATAGACTCCTTGTAGTCCTTGGTGGTGCATGCCTAGCAAATTTGCAGAGTGGTACGCTGTTAAACTTGTGTTGCTACCGCTAGGAACGCTGTCTGAAGACATTAGTTCGCCAATGTTTAAATGAAATCTAAAATATTTTTCGTTATTAAAAACAATGATATATGGGGGGGGGGAATACTTTTCGTTACTAAAAAGTAATGATATATGTATATAAAAAACACTAACCACGTATTTGTTTCGAATATTTGTTGAACGATTAATCCTTGCTAATGAAACTTCCAGAAAACTCAGCTACAACCTTCCTTTCCTCAGAATCTCGTTATCACTTTGCTGAAATAAAATTTTCAATCATACACACATTTTCTGTATTGTCAGTGGTAATAATTTTGCTTCGAGAGAAACTGTAATTAGTCTCTCATTTTTTCTACGACCAATGCAAAAAATAAACGCATTGTTAAAATTATCGAGATGCATATTATAAAAAAACAGAGAATAGCAAAGGCTAGAAGAGAGGTGCAAATTGAAACAAAGAAGTACAGCGGCTCATCATTGTTTTCAATGAAAATTTGAACACGTTAGGATTCCACAACTGCTGTTTGGCTAGATTGGCGACACGAAAAATTGCGCGACATTCCCGCAGCGCATCGATTTGTGCGGCGAGCATCGCGTCGGCCACACGCACGCGCTCAGTGTCATTCTTTTTCCCTTGCACGATGCCAATACCACAAACTAATCGAACCGTTTGGCATTTAAAAACCCATTTGGGTGCATTAATTGAAAAGTAAAGGAGCTGTGCTAAATTGACAGATACAGAAAGAAAGTGATTTTTAATGCACAATGTTTTTTTTACTTTAGTTGTTTGCATATTCAGAGATTTCAATATTTTTTTTGTTCAGAATTAGGTTCAGTAATGTCAAAGATAACAATTTCTTATTTCTTAAAACAGCTATGACCGCCTTCATTGCTGCTGGTATTTTCAAATCCATATCAGGGTATATAGCAACAGTTTACTTATTTCGTCTGGACAAAATGTAAAAAATGGGGATATAGCAATTTTTTTAAGTTCACTATCACACAGCCATGCCTAACAGATGCTAGATGAAAAAAGTTCCGTGTTTTTACTATTATTTTTGTAATTCATAGAAATGGTATTCAAGTTTCAAACATTCAAGGTTTAAAAAATTCTTCTGATTTTATTACATTACATTAACACAAAGAATCATGTGAGCACGGAAAAATAAGAAAAATATCAATGAATTACGCAAAACAGCAGCATTATTGAGGTGAAGGGAAAGAAGTTCGCTTGGAAGTTTGCTTCCAAAACTGTTTTGTCGTAGGTGCAACATAGTTTTATAAAGCATTGTCTTCTGTAAAGGTAGGTTAACACTTTCACACTTAAATTCTCACCTCGACATTGTTCCTTCACCGCAGTTATACACCTTACAGTTTCTTTTTCAAACTGTTTCCGCCATGAATTCCCTGTTTTTTACTGAATAAGACTAGTTGGTTTGGGCTTGAAGTTAGCTGTGATTGGCGGTACAGTTGTGCCTTTTCAGGAGCTCTCTTAGTATAGACTGAAAGAAATCAAGGAATTTTGGTAAGGTGAAGAGAACTATTTGACAAATAGATAAATATGGCCACTCAGGAAAATGGCGGCCGCTCGTTAAGAGAAAGGAGGACTTCTGAAAACTTCAAAGACTTCGATAATTTTCACTGCACAAACCCTGCAGATCTAAAGCACGTCAAATAATTAGATCAGTTTGCCGTCAGACTTTTCATGTCAGTGATGGAAAGCAATGAACTTGAAATTGCGTACACCTAACTGTACTATCAAAGTTCATTTATTGGGAAGCCGGACAATTGGAAAAGTACTGGTTCTGTTTCTGAAGCTTTAAGGAGCTCTTTTAATATGAGAACTGAAACAAGCAAAGGTTTTTGGTAGGGTGGGCAGAACGGTTCGACAAGCAGCAATATACAGGTACTCAAGAATCACACTCAAAAATTTTTTTATAACACACGCTCCTAACATAATGGACGTTCCAAGTCGAAAAATGTTTGCATCAATTTATGGACGGGTAAAGGCTGTCGATAATATTAAATACACTGATATGTCCCCATTGAGTAACACCAAACAGGTCACTTCCGAACTACGGCTCATCTTCGATGCACCAACCCACACTACATATAAAAACAACCGTAAGTTTTCGTAGAATGAACGCTGGAAAAATGCAATATTGCATTTGAAAAAAAATCACAATTTCCCTATACGACGAACTATGAATACCCAAAATACGTAACTTTCGCGGCGATTAAAGCCTTAAGTCTCTCTCGGACATTTACCTAAATCGCCGCGATTATATTTGCCGTCATTCTATCCTATTATTTCGTGGTACTGACAACTCTACATCTAAAGTGCACAAAGAGCACGAATAAAACATAAAAAAACACAAGCGGAAATAAATCGAATTTGTGCTTCCTCATATAGGTGATACTTGCGAGTGTAGGGTAAATTAATTAATAAAAATAATACATTAAAAACATTTGTGACTTACTAAACGAAAACCACTAATTTCTCCATCACGCTCATGGTTCTTCGTCGTACGTTTCAAATAAAAAGCTATTACTGCTCTCTATAAACATAGATTATTCCCTTTAAAACGGTTGATAATACGGAAAAAGTGAAAATTATAGTGCAACCATACATTTTTTTATTTTATGGCAATATTCCTTCAGAAATCTAAGTGAGTACAATCGGCATGCCATCGCAGATGCTACAGCAGCCGTCCGATAATCGCCTGAGCGATGTTCTTTGCAATTCGTCTGCGTACCTCCAGAGAGAGAACGCTATCTCTTCAACCCGCGGACCGCGACTACCCCAAACACAACATTTCCTTCACTTTCTGGCGACCTCGCGTTTTGCCGTTGTAGTAGCATCCTGCCGTATGGCATCATTGTCATCGCTGTTGATATCCAAACGATTGAAATGATGTGCTTGCCTTATACGAGAGCGAAGCGAATTATATCATCCAAACTTCTTTCCACTATTCAGGTTATACATAAAGCTCTATAGGACACGTTAAAAACGAAAAAGAGGATGCGGTAAAATTATTGGGTTTGTGCATAATAAACAGTCAATGGTTTGATTTTCGTCTATTTGTAGAGGGCTGCTAAAAATGAACAGTAGCTGTAGATATTGTGATACGTAGTTTTTCGCTGTTGGTCACTTCCCAGAATATGATTTTTTAGAGAATCCCGTCATATACGCACCACAATTAGTTTCTTATGAACATCGGGCTTTCTCGAAAAAAGAGGCATTTTCATACACTCTGCCAAATAAAGATAGGACACCCCCCTTCTGCAGCTGTATCTCCAGATTGACGAACTTTCATAAAAAGCGGAGTACACCATTGGAAAGAGCTTCTGAAATAAGGGTACCCTACATGCAAATCGTATGGATTTCAGGGTAATTCAGGGACTTTTTTCCTGAAAAATCATTTTGGACTGCCAAAAAAAGATAGGACACCCTAAGAGAAAACTCGTTTTTAAAATTTTCTTTCATGTTTTCGAAAATGATTTGTATGATACCTCGTAGTACAAGTAGTTTTATGCGTGCTGGGTTGAAAATGGAATTTTTCTCTTTTAAGTAGAAACATTTCTTTGACTTTTTATTGAAAAAACCTGAAATCATCGATAAGTGGACTATGTTCGTCCGGTAGTCGCTGAGTCGAGTGTCAACAGCATAAAGCAGGTCAAGTTGCTCAGAAAACCTCGCTGCATTATCTTGGTTCGGAAACAAATCTGGCGAAATCTGGATTTTTTTTACAAATTTTTGTAGCCGAAATTGAAAATGTTCTTTAAAACTCACACTTAATCCTAATTTTCTAGGATTAGAGATGTGGACAGTAAAGAGGAATAAATTCTCTACCAAATAGACACATCGCAAAAATTCTCCTAATTTTCGCCGTAAAAGAACCAAGCCGCGAACATGGGTACTGTAATCCGAAATTTCAGTAAGCCATTTCTCGCATCTGCTCGATTCGAAATCGCTTCTTGTGCTGATGATTATTCGTTTCAGATAAAATACAATCTAAACAAGACGACGCGTCGGCGTCATTTGCTCTCCGGGGAAATAACTGACAATTGGTCAGATCTGGATTTTGTCCTAACATTTCTCCTGCTGGTTCTTTTACGGTGCTGATCAGGAGAATTTTCGCAATGTTACTGCATGGTAGAGCATTCACTTCTCTTTACGATCCATACATTTTACTGCGAAAAATTAAGATTAAGTATGAGTTTTAAAGAACATTTTCAATTTCGGCTACAAAAATTTGTAGAAAAAATCCAGATTTCGCCAGATGTTTCCGAACCAAAATAATGCAGCGAGGTTTTCAGAGCAACTTGACCTGCTTTATGCTGTTGACACTCGACTCAGCGACTACCGGACGAACATAGTCCACTTATCGATGATTTCAGGTTTTTTCAA
>JADLIF010002286.1:0-19225 GCA_016648015.1 Steinernema khuongi | reverse complement strand
CGGCTCGACTCGAAAGCACGACTCAATTCTTGGATTCTGCGAGCGCGCGATTTGTTTTGCGTCGTTTGCCGCCGGGGCGAGCGAGGGCCCGGGGAGACAAATGGGCTGCTCCGGGCAGGACTCGGCCGGAGGAGGACGATGATCGACAGTTGCGGCCGGGGCGCGATTTATGAAAAGTGACGGGCCAGCCGGATTAGTATAGTTGGCCGAGTCGGGCATTAGAGGTCGGAGGAAGCGATGATGGCGCCGCGGGAAAACAAATAAACAGAGGAGGGCGGGCGTCGAGATTGCAACAGCGCGGCTGACCAGCGCCGAATTTGGAGAGCGCGGCCACATGTTGTTCTGGAGGGGCGAAAGGAAAGAAAGAAATGAATAAGAGAGTCCGATCGATGTTTGAGCGTTCTTCTGCGCGCTTTGTCCGCTTTTTGGCCGCGCCGACGCCGATTTGGACTCCGCCGACACTATTTTTATTAATCGCGCGGGGCGTTGTTAATCTTGGCTTTTATCGCCACCCGGACGCCCGCCCTCCGGAGCCCGGGAAGGACGCACTCGCGAGGGAAATTCGATTCCGGCGTCCAGAAGACGCTTGTTGTGACCGGCCCCCACTTCATTACCGAAATGGTCTTGGTCTCGAGAGGAAAGTGAGGGAAGGGCAAAGGGAAAATGACTTAAAAGGATGCCAGGGCAAGGGAAATGAAATTGGTGCCTCTTCTTTGTTTCTTTGTCGATTTCATTACCACGATGGGCATGGTCTCGAGAGGAAAATAAAGGGTAAGGGACGAGGGCAAAATAAAGTCGAGGGTAAATTAGATAAAACATGGATGGAACTGCTTTAACATGCTAAAAATAGAAGCAGCTGGGGGCCCAGAACGGATGGAAAACAGAAGCATGAAAGTAATAAAGGGTTCGCGGCGATCGTCAAGGCGATTATTCGTCTTCGCGGTGAGACCAGAGCCGAGATGCACTTGCTTTATGGCGCTCTATGAAGATCGCAACGATGATGGGGGAGGAAGGGAGCACAATGGGCTTCTTGGACGGGAAATTATGTGATTTTGTGGTGAGTGTATTCTTTCTGGGTAGCGGGGGGTCCCGACTGGAAAGATTTACCCTATTCGTGTCTGCGTTTTCTATCGTTTGCAAGTTGTTATAAGAGACATTTCTGTAAGAAAAAAACGACCAATAACACCGTACGATGCGGTAGGCCTGAGTCCCGCCTGGAAATGAGAAATGAGAAACGCGAGAGCCCCTTTTGAAGTAAAAGAAACGGGTTCTTTCTAATAAGATCTTTTTTGGCCTTGCTGATTTTTGGCGCTTTTTAACTCGAATACCAATTTCAGCGGGGGGTCCCGACTGGAAAGATTTAAATTATTCCTTTTAGTTGAATCCATGAGTACCTCCGTGAGTACCTTCCTGCCCACACATGCTTGCCGCTAATGACTCTACACCTGTTTTTATTGACCACAACGTTCCCCTCCGAGAGAGCTAGCATCTTCTTGACAAGCTAACATGTGTCGCCCATCTGTCATTTTATGGCCGAGAGCGTTTTGCTGAAAAATTATGGTCCTAAAAACTGCAATTTCATTTGAAACGCTTCTGTGACCACATGTAAGCATCGCTTTTTGCAAACCTAAAGGACACCGAAACCCATTGTTCCAAGTGCGAATAGTGGCATCGTAATCAAAAATAAACCAGCGATATAAAAAGTGTGGAACCCTTTGGGATTCGAACCCGTGACCCTCTGCGCGATAATTATCAGTCAAAAGGTCTGGGGTTCGGATCCCATCCGGAACCATACTTTTTATTTCCTTATCATTTTGTCTTTTGTGCTCCTTGTGAGCTAACTGAAAGCAGAGAAACTTTTGGCTGAACTTATTTCAAGCTTCAATTAAGCATTACATCTCAAAAATGTTATTTTGCAGAACGTTATTTATAGCATATCCCCACTTACAATGTAAACTCAGAGTCATAACCAGGCAACCCACAAGAAAAGGTGAAAAGACCAAAAGCTGATCCCAACCAAGTAAAATACGGTCAGCAGGTAAGACTAAAGAAAGGGTCCCACTTTGTCCTTCTTTCAAGCACTCAATCCACAAGTTTATATATTTGCTTTCTCTCAGCTCGAAAGAAAAAAAATATGAAAAGTTTGGCCTCGGGTGGGATTCGAACCCCGGACCTCTCGACTAGTAATTACCACGCGTAGGGTCGCGGGTTCGACTCCCAGAGGACGCTATAGTTTCTGTATCACTCTATATGTACTTTATAAGTGTCCTATGCTAGTTAGGAGAGCCCTATACAGATAGGAGAGCCTTCACGCTTCACTTCGGTTCTTGAACGATCACTGACCAGCAGGGCCATAAAACAAGCACGGAATGTTGTGTTCTCCAGATGTTCCAACACGAAAATGAACGCGTTTGCGTGCAGCTGCGTTACTACAAGAAGATCGCGGCGATCCTCTTGGACGTTCGAAAAACACGAGGAGAAGATGAATGCCGGGTGACTAATGCAATTTGCTGCTTGTCTGCCCCACGCGTCGAGTTCGGTGGGCCGGGAAAACACTTTCAGCTGGAGCGCCCCAATCGAATTTGCGCATTCTTTGTTCCGCCGTTCTTTGTTCTCTGCCGCTTCTGCCAGCCGTTCCCGGCCACTGCACTCCAGAGGGTAAACAGCGACGCCAGAAGACGACGAAGCCCGGTTTATGATGCCATAAAGGAGCCTTTGAGGAAGTGGGAAGGATGGGGTTTATGGCGCCTGTTTAGGATTGTTTATTTGCGTTGTTAAGCGCCACTCTTCTCCGAGTCGGGAAACACTTATCCCGAGGCACTTCGGAGTACAGCGGAAATGACTTTTTGCGCAGAAGGAGTCGGTCTTTTTGATCATGTTAGTGGGAGTTCGGGAGTTCTCTTGACTCAGGCTTAAGAAGCACATAATGGAGCCTTTGAGGACCATGAGAAGAAGATGAGAAGAAGAAGATGCTATTGTCTGTGCTTCTTCCGGAATTGTACAGATCAACCAGTGGGTTAACTGTATAGAGTAGACTACTTTATGTAGCGTGGCCTCTGCCTAAGCCTCTGAGGACGGGATAACCATTTGGTCAATTGGATACAAGGATACCGGTAGAGATAAGGGTGGCTTCCAGGAGAAGCAGATACAGATGCTGTGTCAATGGGACCCTTAGGTATGTCTGAAGACCATAAGGACACCTCCTCCACTCGAATTACTTTAAACACCCCTCACATGAACCCCGGGCTTGAACTGGACGCACCAAGAAGACGTACCTGGCCCTCTGATGCAGGCTGAGATGTCCGAAGAGACGGTTGGTCGCCTTCGGAGGCAAGAAGGTAATCGGATCTCGGTCCATCTGTGAAATCTGAAACCAGAGCTGGAACCTACGACGGTCACTCGGCTCCCGCGCGCACGGAAACGCATCTCCGCGAGATCTCCTTCTCGGCCCATTTATGCATAAATCGCGCTTCTTCTCCCCTTTCACATGAATTGCTTTTATGCGCAAGAAGTTTGTCCTTCCCACCCGAAGACAAGTAGGGACACAACTGACACACAACTGACACCCGATGTGTTCGCAATGTGAGTTTTTTCAGGGTTACGGTAGGCAGCACCTTTTGCTAAGACCTTATAATTAACGGCCTGAGGGAATCCGATGTTTGTTCAGGGGCAAATGTACGGTAGTTTGCAGAGAAAGCGGGCATTTAGGGGTACCAAATGCAAAAGTGAAGAACCCGAAGAACCCGGGCAGCTAACCAAGGAAGAAACCAGGTAGTTTGAGATACGCAGTGTATCATGTGTATCAGTGTATCACAGTGAGCCCAAGTATCATAGGACAGGGAGAGAGCTTCTATGGACCTTATGGTGCGGATGCACCAAGGATCATGAGCTTTAGGCTTGGTCTTGGGCGAATTCCTACGATTTGCATAACAGCCTTGGGGTACCCGAGCTTCGGGAAAGGGCAATGCCCATATAAATAGGATAAAAGTCCATACAGGACTACAGTAGCTCAGAAGGCGCCTTTCCTCTACCGAAGAGCCTTGGCAGCTCAAAGAATAGGGAACCCCGACTTACAGAACCAAGGAAGGGGCTCCAAAGAACCCTCTGGAAGGGATGCACTCGGGAACGCGGACTTTAAGCTCGGTCTCGGGCTGGTTCCCGGAAAACAAATGAGTCGCTGTTCGAGGATTAACCTGGGCTTACATGAGTTCTCCGAGTAAACCCGTCGGGGAGGATTAATGAGCCGAGACGGTGCGACAATTGTTGTTTAGTTCTTCTGGCTAATCGTTCTGATCTCGAATCCATCATCGAGGGCGGAAGGAGGACTCTGACGACTCCGGCCGCGTCCGAAGCCCCCGAGGACTTGGCGACAATGGACTCGGTTCCTAACCGGTCCCCCGGGAGGAAGTCGACAATCTGCATATGAAGGGCGAAAAAAGGCCGAAAGGCGGCGAGGGAACAAGGGGACCGCTGTTTCGCAATTAAACGACAAGGATTTCGGGCGGCCTGAGTGCCCAGGACTCCGCTGGTGCCCTTGGGCTGGCCAAAACTTACGTTTCCACGTGGGACACCTTTGTTGCGATTGGGAGTGCCTCCCTCCTGTGTCCTTAAGTGGGCATGAAAAAGTGGAAAGTGCTTCTTATTGGAAATGGCTAACTCTGGTCAAAAAGATCCACCTTCTTGATCATTCCTATCCACTAAAGGACACAGGAGGGAGGAGGAGAGTGAAATCAAAACAGGGAGCACAACTAGGAGCCATTCTGTAGGCTCTGTAAGCATTGGTTCTACAGGCATTGCGTGGAATTGGAAAAGTGACAACATTTCTGAGGAAATCAGCGGTAAAAGTGTCATGTTCGTCCACGACTACTCTCAATCAAACACCATTTGAAGGATAAAAAGTCCGCTTCCCCTATGAGCTACCGTAGTAGATATGACCAGGAACAATATCCTACTGATGTGCTCAAAATATGTCTTTCTAGATGTGGCATAGGGCCTCGATGGACTGGCATCGGACTCAGCTACCGTAACCTGTAGATAACTTTTATTTTGAACATATCTGGTGTAACTTTTGTCCCTACTTGTTTCTACTTTACTGATCCCAGCCGAACCACTTTACAAATCCAGAGTCCAATTCCCTGACCACCGCTAAGTATCACCAAGTAGGTCATAAATTCATCCCAAAGTGCTTCCCAGATTGAAAGCCAACATTTGAAGGATTTCAAGAAGATTGTCCTCATTGCTCCTAAGTAGCTCCTTCAATTTTAATTCACGCGTTAGGCAGCATTCCACTATGGAAGCCGGAAGGCAATTCTGTTTTCAATTTTCGTGGCGGGACCACTTAAGGTCAGGTGTCCTCGGGGAACTACAAAGCGATTTCGACGATCACAGTTCGATGCTATTTAGGGCAAATAAACAGAGAGCACAGCGCGATTAAGAGGTGACCGTCGTATACACAAAAGGGTCAGGAACGACGTGGAGAGGGGAAGGCAACTAACTTAAGGGTCCGAAACTCCTTAACGTCCCTTACTTCAGGCCTTAAAGAAGTTTAATGCATAATAAAGGACTCAGGTTCGCTCGAGTCACTTCGATTAGGCTCTGGACAGCCCGACGGACAGATCAAGCTCTACTTGAACCACGCCAAACTCCTTGCCTTGAGCCTCCCAGGCTGAGCTCCAAGGAAACCCGTTTAGCCGAAGATCGAGGCCTTTCCCTTTCCCAACTCCAATTTTCACTCCAAAATTTATGGATTCTCGGATTGTTTACCTGCTACACCTCCGCTTCGACCCAAAAACAAAGTCACGGTTGTTCATGCATAGCAAATTCGGGAGATTTGTGATGTTTGGTTTGCTCTCCCACAAACAGGCAGAAATCAAAAGGCGAAGAAGTGTCAAGGCGATCTAAGGGGAACAGATGTAAAACTCCTAAAGGAGCGCGCCTCGCACTCCGAAAGAGGGTGGCAAGTTGCCCGAGGCGATGCTACTAAGGACGAGAGACGTCTAGCCTTTCCATCTAGACGATTGTCAGTCATCCCCTCCGCGAGGAGAACCTGCTCTTGAGGTTCCCAGAATCAGAGTCACTCCGTCTCGGCCAAGAAGCTGTTCTAGGAGGCAAACAAGAAGGCTCTTGACCGGGAGGGCGCACCCACCGTACTCGCGAGAGGCGAAGACTCGGAGTGGGCAAACGTCGAAATTGGAAATGGCCGAGAACGGCGTAATTATTTCCACTTGGGCGTCGACTCTCGGATCGTCCCAGGCCGAACTTGGGCGCCTGGGAGAATGTTAATTAACTCCCAGGGCCTACAGAACTTGGACTGGTCATAAAACGGCTGTTGCTCTCGGCGGAAAGGCGGATTCGTTCCGGAGGGTTGCTAAGTGCCTATCGCACGCACGCGAACTCTCCGAGGACAGCGCGGCCGAACTCGGCAATCCGGAGAACGTGCCGCAGGCCCTTAATTATCAACAGAGCGAGAAGCAATTAGGACGAAAAACATTGGCACTAAACGAATCATTAGACTCAGCGGAGCGGAGGCAATTGCCGAAACGCGCACAAGAGCTCAATTTCCATCCCGTTTGCCCTGGAAATTGCACCTAAAAAATAGAAACAACAAGATTGCTTCTAGGCCCGAAGGCTCGTAAATTGCACGTTGTGTTCCGAGAAGGCCCTGGCAAGGGCTATACATAAACAGGCATTAAATAAGAACAATATACATAATATTTTATAATTGGTGGAAAACTCCTTATTAGACGACCCTTCCTAGGAAGTTCAGGTTCTGCTTGATTGAGGGGTCGAGGCTGTCCCCGCTGAGCCATTCGCTGATGTTCACGCCTTGCTCCGAAATGGTGTCCATCATCTGGAGGAGCACTTCGATGTACCGCTCCATGGCGTCATCCTTGGACGTTCCTTCTACGGCCTTCCAGGCGTCCCTAAAAGCAGTCCGTAACACATAGAGCCAGTCCCATTTTCACTTACCACTTGGCCCGTTCGATAAAGCTGAAGATTCCCGGCCGCTCCGTGTTCACATCACCGATGGTCGCTTGCTTGAACAGCGAGTAGAACTTGAGCTTCTGATCGTTGGAAGTGGTGACGGGTCCTGAAAACAGCTACTTACCAGCCCCCAGCCGGTTCACCTACCTTCCTTGGGCAACTTCTGGACGATGTCCACGGCGGCTTGGAATCGTTCTGCGAGCGACATGTTCTGAAGAAGACAAGGCGAGATTATAGCGGTGAAGAATGTGCGAAAGGGGAGCGTGACCGCGTTAAGAAGGTGGTAAAAGGGGGTTCTCGACGATCCGCTGACCGCGCCTCTTAAAGGAAATCGATCGAAGATGACTGTAAGGAGTGGCGTGAGCATCGCCGGGAGCAAAATACAGTACGCTGTAGTCTGATGTAGTCGTCAACAACTTCTTAAGGAGTTCAAAAGAAGGATCAATTGGACTGGAAAGCGCTTGCCCTTCGAAGACCAGGCTCCAAGAATTCGCCAGAAACTTACTATCTTCTCAAACACGCTTATAACATTCTCCCAGGAAGCTAAGATTAGACACAAAAGACGATAAAAAGCCAAGCAAACAGGAAACACATTTTCACTTTTTCCGTCCATAAGCCCTTCCCAAACCAGCACACTTATCAGTTCATGGGAATGCATCGGACCCAACAATGGGCAACGTCTACGCAACCTTTGTACCCGCCGGTCACCAGCAGCGCCGCGACTTTCCAACATGCGAGAAGTCGTAAAGCCTGCGTTCCCAGGTGACGTCACTACTACTTCTTGCGACGTCATCGCCGCATTTTTGCTGCATTTTGCCACTCTCTATTTGCCCGAGCCACGGTGCCGCGGTGTTTATCCGCCATCACTCGTTCCTCGCCCACGATTGCGTGCAGCGGCTCTCGCCAGACGAGGCTTCTTCATCGATCTGATAGCAGTGCTCAAGCAATGTCGCCGGCTTTCGGCCTTGCACTGTCTGCAACGCTGATAACAATGGCGCCACACCTTGCCTGGTGGCGCACTCCACGGCTTTCCATTCCCCCAGCGGCGATCTCCGCTTCCACCCGCTATCGATTAGTTCTCTCGCCTGCCTTCCGACCGTTTTTTGGAAGTCGAAAGACCGATAGTGGCGACGACGACCGTCCTTCAGCTGCAAGACGGAGACATCCGTCTCGTCTCCGTTCCGAGCTTCTGACGATTACTGCGCAGTATTCGCGACAGGACCCATGGCATCGGTTCTTCAGACGACATGGAATTCGCCAATCGAAATAGTCTTTCTCTCGCCGGCCTCCACGAGCGCGAGGTCGATCTTCGCTTTCCGCTCCTTGCGACTTCCTTTGTTCTTGCGCGATCAGTCATATAACGTTGTAGCGCGTCCGTCGTTCCAGGGAAGGCTCCACTGAAGTCTACACAAACTAGCGACAATGATTCGTCGAGGAGGTCAGACTTTATTGAGCGTCAGCGAGAAGGTATGGCTTCTTTGACTCGGAAAACGAAACAAGAATAAGTTTAGATGCTCGCACCGTCCGTGCGGAACTTGATGCTCCAGGAGCACCATGGCATGACGCTCTTGAGCCGCGAAAAAATCAATGTCCCTCCTTATGGTGTGGCCAAGACGGCCGACGAAGCCTTCGAGGCCGCGACGAAGATCGGCGGAAAGGACTACGTCGTGAAGGCCCAGGTTCTTGCCGGAGGTCGCGGAAAAGGACGCTTCGACTCTGGCCTGGAAGGTGGAGTTCAGGTCGTCTTCACGTAAGCTGTGGTGCTCAAGGCTATGATTCTAAAACACGGACATTTTAGGCCTGAAGAAGCCAAGGCAAAGGCTTCGCAAATGATTGGATCTCACCTGATCACGAAGCAGACCGGCGACCGCGGCAAGCTGTGCGAAGAAGTCCTCGTCTGCAAGCGCCTGTTCACGCGCCGCGAATACTACTTCAGCATCACCCTTGACCGTAACACCAACGTGGGTTCTTGTTCTTCCTTGTAGTGCCTAAAAGGACTCTTTCTATAGGGACCCATTCTGATCGGATCCAGCCGTGGTGGTGTCAACATTGAGGAGGTCGCTGCTACGGACCCCAGCGCTATTGTGAAGATGCCCATTGACGTAAAGACCGGAGTGACGCCCGAAATTGCCGCGCAAGTCGCGGACCGTCTGGGATTCAAGGTAGGGCTTACCCTTCCTGAATTATAACTTATTTTCACCTTACATAGGACCGCTGCAAGGATCAGGCTATTGACATCATCCAGAAGCTTTACGGCTTGTTTGTGAAGAGCGACTGCACCCTCCTTGAGATCAACCCCATGGCTGAAGACGTCAACGGTGATGTGTACTGCATGGACTGCAAGGTCCTCCTTGACACGAACGCCGAATTCCGCCAGCCGGAGCTTTTCAAGTTGAAGGACACCAAGCAAGAAGACGATCTCGAAATCCGCGCTGCCCAGGCCAACCTCAACTACATCCGACTCGACGGAAACATCGGATGCATGGGTAAGACCGACTCCGATTTGTAGCTTACCTTATGTGGTTCCCTTTAGTCAACGGAGCTGGTCTCGCTATGGCCACGATGGACATCATCAAGCTTAACGGAGGAGAACCCGCGAACTTCCTCGACGTCGGAGGTGGTGCCACCGTCGCCCAGGTCACAGAAGCTTTCAAGATTATCACCGCCGACGCGCACAAGGTTCACGCCATTCTCGTGAATATCTTCGGAGGAATTATGCGCTGTGACGTTATCGCTCAAGGAATTATCCAGGCCGCTAAGGAGTTGGATATCAAGATCCCTATTGTTGTTCGATTGCAAGGTACATTAACTTTCCTTCCATCCTGTACATGGTGGCTTGTAATATTCTAGGAACCCAAGTTGACGACGCCAAAGCCCTTATTGCGAATTCGGAGCTGAGAATTCTCGCCTGCGACGACTTGGACGAGGCAGCCCGCATGGTCGTCAAACTCTCATCCATTGTTCAGCTTGCTAAGCAGGTGTCTGTTGACGTCAATTTCCAACTGTCGATCTAAAACCAGCTTGACCTGATGCTCCGTGTGTATTTATTTCCACTGTAAATCTAGGAGTAACCTTGTGATCGCTTTTTGTCGGTGAATACTAATGACTATTAAGAGTTTATTATAGATGCAGAGAAGTACATTTTGTGTCATTCTGTTTGCATGGATTTGTTAGCATTCTGTGCGCGAGTATCTTGTTGAATGCCGGAGTCCGGAACGTTTGGTACTGCTGGAGTATGTCTTCCAGGTAGACATTTATCCGAGGTCCTACAAAGCAACAGAGACATAGGATGCCTAGCTTCTTCTAAAGCAGTGTCTGGATTCTATGAGACTTCAGACATTGAATGGTCTAGACGTCTCGTTTCCAAAGCAGGCTATTGCCCAAAGTATATGGGTTCTGCAAAACGAGACAGACAGAGTCTAGACGCTCCGGAACTGCAGGCCATGTCTGGTTGTCATCCTTGCACCGCCGTCGGAGAAAAGCCGGTTGAATCCGGTCCCTTGCAAGGGTACGCCTGCAAATGATCGCCGTGTTCGTCACCCTGCTGAGTGCTTACGGGCGGAACCTGTTGGAATCAGTTGCAGGCACCCTTCTCTCAGGTCCCGACTTTCCGCGATCGTGGACTTTGGTGCGGTTTCGTGAAAGTAAGCGTTTCTTGTCATCTTCCTGCAGAGAGATCGGATGTGTTTTCGCGCGCCGCCGTGTGAGCATCGATTGGTTGCGGGCGGCTTTGGTTTGTTGTGGTGATGCACGACCACCCGGTTGTTTTTTAAATCCGCGGCAGCGATCCGCGAACTTTTTTAACGACTAACTTATATTCGCGTGTTTGATGAGGTTGGTGTTCGTAGCCTCGTACTGTGCCCGCCGTTTCGCTTTAGATATTTGTTAGGAAGATGGGCTGACTTTATCAACAGGTGTTTAGAATCAGATGTTATTCCGAGCATGATCAGTGATGACTTCATACCTATCGGAATTGTTTTTCTGGCTTTGCTGAGAAAGCAGCAGATCGTAGAGACAAATATCTGTCGGCCTTTTTACTTGTCCTGGTTTTGGTAATGGCGTTTGAATCCGTCACTCTGATGCAGCTAATGAAACAGTCCTAAGTTCTCCATATTTCATCACTCTGCTGAAATTCGCAACATTGGAGCCACTCTATAGTCATAGGCGTGCTGTCTCGCCAGGTCATCATGAAGTGTGATGATATAAAAGTGTGTGATAACAATAGCTAAACTGGCGCCTCAGCACCACATGGCGTCTACTTTATCGGGGCTTTTCATGGCTAATTATCGGCACTGTAAGCCAGACGACTTATAAAGATTAGTCACAACTCACAAGTGCAACACAGTGCGAAGGCGATTAGACGGCGCGACCGTCACTTATTGCGAGGCGCTATTCCATAGCGGACGGTTGTATGAGATTTGCCGTCTGCTCATTCCCTGTGTCCACTTGTTTCCATGTGCTTCGGTGTACAAGCTGCTTTGTTTCAGAAATGTCGACCCTACTAGTACGGGCCGGTATCAATGCCGCAAACGCTGTACCACTGAGCCAAGTCGTAATTGTTGGACGATGCAAGCATCTGAAGAAGATCTCCTTCGAGAAGTCGTTCGCTGAGAAGCTCAAGGAAGTTGGGAAGGACTTGTTCGAGAAGGCGCAGGAAGCTCTTCCTGCATCTGGATCGCTTCCTTTCTATCTGAATCTGGCAAAGGTACCGTTTATGCTCAGTTATTTTTGTATGCCATCTGTGTCTTTAGTTTATTTCCGTTCCTGATAAGGTGAGCCGAGGAAATACGCCTTCGAACTGTCACTTCATCACCAGGGAACTTCGATCTACACCGATTGCCCAGAATGTGAAGGTTAGTCGACAGGCTTTCAGGCACTTCTTAATCAGGGTCCTTATGCTTTAGAATCTGTCGGTCATCGTATATGCTGACTATTCAAATGTTACGGCATCTGTGGCAGCCGTCGCTCGCGCCTTCCCTCTGTACTCCAGAAAGACTGGAAATGGCATGACGAAGCTGGACAACCTGGACATTGAAGTTGTCGTTGCCGACGAAAAGGTTATCAATTACTGTAGTTCTTCGAGTTAACTATGGAAATTTTAGCCATTGGAAAACGCCGATGTGAACTTCCTACAAGCTCTCTGCGACTCGATCAGACAGTGCGGTCGGCAAATCGACGCTCCCTGCAATGAGTTGAACTCCGAAGTGTTCGCCGAGGAGGCATCGAAGATGGTTGATGAGCTCGGTGTAACGATTGAGAAGACCATTATCAAGGTAGGCTACTGTATCTGTGGGGCACAAGCATGAATTGATTTACAGGGTGAAGACTTGAAGGAAAAGGGTTTCGGGGGCATCTACCATGTTGGAAAAGCAGCCCTGTTCCCTCCGGTATTTGCGTGCTTCAGCTACAAACCAGCCGGTAGCAACCACACTTATGCGCTGGTCGGAAAGGGAATTGTTTACGACACCGGTGGAATGCAGCTCAAGGGAAAGACCACTATGCCAAGTACGTATTACTTTTCGTCTTCTTCATGTCGTCCTTTGTTTAGATATGAAGCGTGATATGGGAGGAGCCGCGGGCGTATTGGCGGCGTTCTGCACCCTCGTTAAGAGTGGCTTCAAGGAAAATCTGCATTGCCTTCTCTGCATCGCAGAAAACAATATTTCTCCTCTCGCCAAGTAAGTCCGACCGAACATGTCATCATCAGCATTCACTACAGCAAGCCCGATGACATCATCACTATGCTGAGCGGAAAGACCGTTGAAATCAACAACACGGACGCCGAAGGTCGCCTTGTTCTTGCTGACGGAGTCTACTACGCGAAGAACACTTTGAAGGCACAGACGATCATCGATATGGCCACTTTGACGGGTGCCCAGGCTTATGCCACCGGAAAACTCCATGGAGCCATTCTTACCAACAGCGACGACTGGGAGCAGAAGGCCATAATTGCGGGAAAGGCTTCCGGCGATTTGGTGCACCCTCTCCCCTATGCCCCCGAGCTGCATGGTGGAGACCTGAAGAGTCCCGTTGCCGACATGCGCAACTCCAACCTCGGCAAGATGGAAGGACCTCCTAGCGCGGTTGCTGGACTGTTTATCTCGTCTCACATCGACCACTCAGCGGATGTCGATTGGCTCCACTTCGATATTGCGTCGCCAGCCGAAGCTGCCGACCGCGGCACTGGCTACGGTCCGGCTCTCCTCTCCCAGCTGCTTGGTGCGCACACTGACGTCTCCCTACTGAAGTCTTCGTAAGGTTTTCACGACACGCATATTTCGATGTCTTGTGCTCTGCTACTTCATTTGTCTTCGTGGTATGTAAGCAAAATAAATATGGTTTACCTCAAAACGTTCCCCTTAGAAACAGCCGCCATCCGATGTGATGGTTGGAATTGTCCTTTGGACCAAAGCGAAAGGTGAAACCTGTGGGCCAGTCTTACCTACGTCTTGCTCACTCCCCCCCCCCCTCCGGGGTCTCTACCGTTCCTGATGAGGCTACCAGAGAACAACGGGAAGCGTACTGAACAACTGCCATGTTCGCCTTCCTCTCATAGCGCTTCTCCAGCTCTTCCTCGGCAGAGGGTTGCTCCTTCACCGGTTCCTCTTCTCGAAGGACACGAGGTCTTCGTTTCTCTTCAGGAAAGCAGCCGTTCCTTCGAAATGATCCACGCTCTTCAGTAACAATGCAAGGTGAGTATCCATTTCTGTGTGCCTAATCATTGAAGTCCACGTGCTCGGGAGCGGGCGATAACCCAGTCGAGGGAGACTCTCTCGACGTCCGAAAGACAAACTCGCACTCTCCTCTGCACACTTCCCAGCGGTGGAACTCGCACGCCCGAAAAATGGGGCACCACCCTGTGCTGTCCTCGGGTTTTTCGGTGGTTAAATCGAGGGCAGTCGCTGACGCTCTCGAAGAAGTGTGTTCGCCTTGTGCGTACCACAGTGTGCGTCCGAACAATGCATTTGGAAGCATTCCTGAAATTTATGGGACACTTTTTCTTCCACGACGATCTTAAGATTATCTCGGTCTCCTTAGCAGAGAGGCATCGGCTCTGAAACGAGTGCTTCTTGGTAGCGTACGGGCTACGGTAGGAATTCTGCCAGAAGCTTCTAGAAGCGGTCGTATCGAGTAAGGAATGAAAGTCTTAAATGAACTTGTACAAGCTGTGAGCACTCACTAAACTGACTACTTCCCTACCCTTTGCATCCTTTTGCTTACCACCCTCGACCTCTGTCGGTTCGTTCGGTGGTTGGCTGTTCTAGGGGATTAATTTCCATATAATTGATTCAATTTATTCCATCCGTTTTGCATGATTTCACGTTTGCAATCGTGGACAATCGAGGTTTCACGACCCCCACTCTTTGGACCCCAGAAGTGGGCCCCCTTTGGACTCGAATACCAAACATTCTTACTAATGCGATAGATACCCAGGACGTCCAACGCTTATGAAACTAGGTCCCATAACGACTAGCCGGAGCACTTGATGCAGACGGGAACGAGACAACGAGACAGACACATGCCAAGGTCGGCTGCTCGCGGTTGGTCCTCTCATGAAAGTGTTATTTTGCCCTTTTGGCGACCAGACACCAACGTCTGTCTCGGGGAATAGGACGAGACGGAGAAAAAACGCCACCGCGGGCTACGGTACGTTTCCGTTCGGGACCCGTCAGTGTTGTCGTCAATCACATCACTCGATGCGTCATCATCCTAAGGTGGTCTTCCCAGCAAGCTCTACCTCTCAATGACGTGTCGACTTGCTCTCTGCTCTACCACTGGGTGACGTGTCCGATGCAGGGCTTTAAGACGAGATCAATGGTTTCCTCCCTTCAGAGGATTACGATCTTTGTTTTTGGCTATCTTCTATCACTCCCAGTCCTCCATTCCTGGAACCTTCTTGTCTCGTTGGTCTGTGTTGGGTAGATCTAAGATTCCCAGCGAGATTAACCCCTAAACCAGCTTCTTCTCCCTTCTCTACGCTCTCCAACGAGCCTACGGGCGCTGTCCTGGAACGACCGGGCGAATGGGACCGCGCTATTGACTACGCGGGCTGGCGACGCACTCCACTCGTCTGGACTCTCTCGGCGCGCACACTCTATGCGCCACTCGCCCGCACAGAGGCGACGGCCACTCGGTGACATCGGCTAAACAACCACGACTCCACCACCTCCCTCGTCTTCCGTCCTCCTCCTTCTTCTCCTGGAAGCACCCCTCTGCCCCGACCGCTTTTCGGTCCGGGAGCACTCTACCGTGCCCCACGGCGACTCTGAAGGGGAACGGTAGACGCGCTACGCGTTCTCTCCGTCGTCGTTATCGATTTCCACGACCCTTTTTTCTTTTCATCTACTTGCGTCCATGTACTCCTCATCGGCTCTCTTTCAGATGCCCCAACGCGGTTCCAAGAATGCGATGTACGAGGTGGAGCAGGTGTGTGCGAAGCGCGTCCTGAAGTCCGGGGCCGTGCAGTACCTGCTCAAGTGGAAGGACTACCCGGTCAGCGAGAACACTTGGGAACCCGCGTCGGCCATCCTCTGTCCCCAGCTCGTCCAGGAGTTCGAGGCACGCCAGGCCAAGAAGCGGCGAGCAACCCCGGCTCCAGCCCCACCTCCACAGCCGAAACGAGCGCGCACAGAGTCCGTCAGGCCTTCGCGGCAGGACCTAGACCCGAGGAATGGAGCTGCTGAAAGCAGTAGCACTCATGGACAGTCCGAAGCTTCGCAGGAGAAGAAGGTGGAGCGCGTGCTCCGTAAACGGATGACGAATCGCGGCCTGGAGTACCTGGTGAAGTGGAGGGGCCGACCCGAGACGGAGAACACGTGGAGCACACAGTCCGAGCTGAAGGGCGACCGTTGCGTGCAGGACTTCGAGTGGCGGGAGATGGAGGAGCGGAGGGCGCGGACGCAGAAGCGCGTGGTCGATGAGGAGGTTCTGAAGAAGAAGGCCGAGCAGCTGAGGGTGGAGAAGCTCCGAGTAGCCAGAAGGCGACAGGAGGAAGAAGCTCGGAAACGAGTGGCCGAAGAAGCGCTGAAGAAGCAGAAGGCTGAGGAGGCGGCCCGATGGATGAAGGCCCGGGAGGAGACGATCCGAAGGGAACAGCAGGAGACGAAGAAGCGCCTGGGCGAAGAGGCGCTGGAGAGGAAAAGGGCGAAGCTGGAGAAGCTGAAGAAGATGGAGGAGCAGATGGCTTTGGTCCAGGAGATCAAGGTGCGGCTGGACTTGGAAAAGCAGCAGAAGAAAGGCGAGGAGCGGAGGGAGCTGGAGGAGCTGGTGGCCCGTCGAGAAGGGCGTCAGTTCCTGGAGATGACCCGGGAGGCCAAGGAGAACGTCGAGGTGGCCAAGGAGAGGAGGAAGAAGAACGGGGGAGAGCAGGAGTCCATCTACATCGTGGAGCAGATTCTGGACCGTCGGTTCCGGAGGGGGCGCTACGAGTACCTCATCAAGTGGAAGGGCTTCTCCAGCGCATACAACACGTGGGAGCCCGAGGCGAACATGGACTGTCCCGAGCTGATCGCCCAATTTGAGGCCTCGCTCCCGCAGAAGCCAGAAGCCGAGAAGGAGGCGAGGAGTGCGAAGTCGAGTCCCGAAGGAAGCGAGCGGACGGCCAGATTCACCCTGAGGAGCGCGAGACGAGGCGAGGAGGTCGAAGAAGACGCGGCCAAGGAGCCCGGAAGAGAGGAGAGCGCGCGGGTGGTCGGCGTCCGGGTGATCGGAGGAAAGCGCACGTTCCTCGTCCTCACCGCCGAGGGCGTCTTCGAGAAGGAGGAGGTGGCCGCGCTGCACCAGAGCCACCCGGAGCTCGCTCTCCGCTTCTACGAGTCCTACGTGCCCCACATCCCGTTCCTCTGAATCCCCGTGGATGTCCCGAATCTGTGATTCCCAGTTCATTACATAACTCTCGAAGCGAATAAATAGTCTTCCGGGTCTTCCGAGTCCTCAGCACAAGTAGAGGTCTTTGCAGATCTCCTCGGAGTCCACCTTCTTCTTCAGCAGCTCGACGATCTGAGGGAGCTCCTGCTCGATGATGGACTTGCACACGGCGTCCTCGGTGCTCTCCTTCTTGAAGAGAGTGTCGCAGACCTGCTCGATGACGTGGGCGGCATCGTCCTGAAAGAGGGTGGGTTACTGTAGTCCGTAGGAAGCATGTCGTCTTTTAAGATCAGAAATTTGGCTACGGTACCCACCTCGTGGTCGATGATGGTCTCCTTGGCCTTGGTGATGGTCTGGGTGCAGATGGAGCAGATGAGTCCGTCGGATTCGTCCTCGACGGTCACCTTCGTGTGGAGCGGCTTCTGCACCTTCTTGATGCCGTAGTTGTCCTTCGCCTTAGGCACCTTCGCATCGAGGTCGATGGCGGCGCAGGCAGCGAGTGCGAGGGTGGCTGAAGAAGGTCGAAGGTCAGTCTTTTTTAAGTATACGATGTTTACGTAGTCCACAGATATCGATCGCTCCATTGGAAGGATAACGAAAAAAAGATATGCCTGCAGTAGGATTCGAACCTGCCACCTCCAGCCTACCAATCGCCACGCAAAAGGTCAGGGGTTCGCATCCCCGCGCAGTCATCGACTTTTCCTTTGGAACTAATTCTTCTTCTGTGCACTGGACATTGCTGTTTTGGAGCGCGCCTATCCAGTGACTTCCCCAAAGTCCTGCCTTTCAAATTGACAAGGTGACCTCAATGCTCCAGCGATAGAAGGTGTGTTCTGTAGCCCTGTGGACGGTCAAACAGAGAATTTTAGTGTTGAAGAAGGTGGTTAAAGGTCAGGGATCTGATTAAATTGAATATTCAAGGATTAAGTAGCTGGCTTACTTATTCCCCGCTACCGTAACCCCTACAGTATAAATAATCTCCACAATTGGTCTGTGGCCAAATGGCCATATATCAAAGTTGTTCCCTGGAAAGTCCAAACGCTCCAAGACCAAGTCTCACAAATTCCAACCTCAAAGGCACCAATAAGAGTCACGGGGCACTCTTCTTCTTGGGGAAACCTACCGGCGAGAATGATGGCGACCTTCATGGCGACGTGGGAGACGACTGGAGATCGCGCAGCCGCGGATGGATTCCCGACCGGGCTCACCCATTAACCCAGATAGGAGCCGCGGAAAGTGCACTCGAGAGCTCTTTTTTAGTCTTTATTACGGACACACGTCAACAGAACAGTTTGCACACGTCCACGGGGTCGATCTTCTGGCGCACGTAGTCGAGGATCATCTGCAGGTGCTCGTCGACCACCTTCGCGCAGAATCCCTTCCGCGAGGGGTCGTTCCCGAAGAAGCGGAGGCACGCTCGCTCCAGAAGTTCCTTGTCTTGGGTCTGAAGGCACGAGTGAGAAGGAGGGCTTGATAGAGTGGGTGTTTATAGGAATAGAATGGGTGGGTTTGCTATCGGACTAGTGATGCCACTGGACATCGTAGAAGGCCGTGAAGCCCAACAACTGATCTTGTGGATTTGAGAATCCGCACAGAATGGATTCTAGTGGCTTTAGTGACCGATGATCATTAATTTGGACTTTGAAACCCATCTTTTGTGCACTTTACCGGCTGATTGATGATTTTTTGCGCGGTTTTTTACACGGCGAAAGTTGACACATTTACAGATACTTGCAGATTTTGTGACTTTTTGTGCTTCAGCTCCTTGAAGGTTTACTATCCGGTAAACTCCTCCCCCCTTGTCCGGACGATTTTTGGATTTACCCATTTTGGAATCGCTACACGCTGGTTAACGTTTTGCTACTGGTCCATTTCCCCTCGAAAACTCCATCACGTCCCTCTAGAATCTCTCAAATTCGCACATCTGAAGAGTATATCTGGACAACGCACCTTGTGCTCGAGGATCATGGTGCGAATGAAGGCGACGACGTCCTTGCAAGGACCACACACGCAGTTGGAGTCCTTCCCTGTGCATCCTTTGTCCTTCTTCAGGAGGCCAAGCTGCTCTTTCAAACCTTTCCTGGGGAGCGCTGTGGCACACAGAACGAGAAGTGCTGGAAAGAGAGTCTTTAGCTAATAGGAAAGTTGCCGGGTTGCACATTACAAACAGCTGCCATGACTCTATGGTCTTGAACAGATCGGGACCCGCCACTAGCCCCGATGGAACTGTCCCGAAAAGTTTTGTCGATAAAATTGAGTTCTATGGCGTGGGCCACCTTCATGGACTCACCGAGGATGGCGACGGAGAAGAAGCGCATTCCGGAGTGGAGGTATCGACGACAGTTCTCGTGACTGCTGACCTTTGTTGTGACGA
>JADLIF010002285.1:0-25491 GCA_016648015.1 Steinernema khuongi | reverse complement strand
GAAGTTGTTAAGTTTGTTACCTTTCTAACTGCTTGTGTCTTTCGTGAAGTGCCTTGGAATTATATATTGTCATATAAAATTTTATTTAAGATACAGTCTGGTGCTTCAGCGTTAATTTGGGGGCTTTATTGGCCCTGGCTTCCCTTCTTAGGACTCCACTGTGCCACTTATCCACTGTTCTACGAGGAGGCAAACGATTCAAGGAACGAAGCGACGTTGACATAAGCGGTTTATCGGGAAGGGATCGACTCCAGGGAATAAGTGAACTGCAACTGGCCAAGTGGGAATATCATTTTCTTGGTGGATTTGAAGGTCGACTGACATCGACTGTGGTTCTAAGGAGCGTAAAGGGAGGCGTCGAATACTTCACCGCTAACCTGAAGAAGCTACACTGCATTTCATTGGGAATGAGCCGCTCAAGGCAGCTCATGTTCACTAATCCCTACTGGCTTAATGAGACAACTTTGAGACGAGACAGACAATGCAGACGTCGATGTCTGCAAATGATGATTCTGTTGCTCCTCCTCTCTTCTGCTCACTTTCGTCAAGTTTGAGTGTCTTGCAGATAGGAGAAGAGATGTCTCCTTAGCTGCTTCTAATTCGTTCCTCTGACTTTAAGGCGATGACAGAAGGAGACAAAATTTAGATTGGCATCCCAGGTCATCATGGGAGCAACAAAAGGTCTGTCTCCTTGTAAGCCTCCCGCCCCTAATCGGGCGGTCCTTCTCCATGGTGACCCTCGTGAGGACAGAAGAACATTGACTCAAACCAATGGACCCGGTGGTTCTCCCATAATATACATGACATGCACAAGGACATCTGATATTCACGTTGCATAGTCTTCTTTCGCGGTCATAATCCAGCACGAGCTCCAGTAGACGATGTTGAAGCACAGGAACCCTGCTGGCGCGAGGAATCGGGCGTAGAAGTCGATTTGAGCGGGCAGGTATGTGGGCTTCTTGAACCACTTGCGCATGCGATACCTCCACGGGAGCTTAGGCACCTCGTTGGGATTGCAACTTCTCGACTGAAACATCACTTGGAACGTGACCACCAAGGTCTTCCTTACCGCGCAAGTGCAGGGAGGCTGGTAAAAGTCGACTTCTAACAGTTCCAGTCGTTCGACTCTCTTTTGCGCCTTTCGGATCTTTGCTTTGTTCATCTTGGTGGATTTGAGTAGAGTGTCCTGGTAGGAGACGAAGGCATACTCGATGAGCGCGCCGAACACAAATGTTTGGCAGGCTGGAAGGGAGGCTTTAGGGAAATTTGGATAGATGGCTGTACCTCCAATCCAAACATCGACGACCTTTATGTAGCTGACTGGGGGCAGTTTTGAATTTAGAGCGGACTGCTGAAACCTTAGGCGCATTAGAACGTCATAGTCAAAATGAAGACCATCCTACCAATGTGGTCATGGTAAGAAGTGTAGTAACTCCTAAGGCCACTCTACCGGCAGTCGAGTGCATATCGATCCAGAAGCTAATCCATGAAACCTCAACTCCCATTCTTACAACAGGATCAAAGAGAATAATCTTACGATGACAATGATCGTGGTGGGGCCATATACTTGTATAAGGTAGTAGCTAAACTGTCTCGATAGCTTTAGACGCATTCTTAGGCAGGCGTAGGAACCTAAACGTTAATGATCTCATGGTATGATGTAGTAGATGCGTTGGAAACCTGTGTTGGTGTGGCTGGTGCACTCGTGGTGCGTCTCAACGGCTTTTAGTAAGAAGTTAGGGAGATCCAACCCGACACCTTTCTTCTTCTGCACCGGATCCGTGACTGTGGTGGTGTCCCATTGGTATACGATGTCCTAAACAGAGTTGAGAATTTTGGGTACTGTAGGTGCTATGTATGGGAATCGCGTGCAAGCTGCTCTCATTCTTACCCTTGTAGTGAAGGCGTAGCTAATAAGGTCAAAGTCGCAGTTTTGCACGTCCAGAGGGTACAGATGAAGGTGCATAGGACAGCTCAACGTCAGCGACAGGCGTACACTGTAGAGAACGGTCCCATTGGCGTGGATCCGGAGGAACATGTTCTCCGTGTCGATCATGTGCCGGTGGGCGGATTTCTCGGTCTAAAGAAGGGTAAACCCGAAAGGAGAGTGGCGCACTTACAGGGAAGAACGTATCCGGAATCCAGACGTTGTTCTTCACGTGGGGCACAGTGAGGAACTTGGGCGGATTGACGAATCCCAAGTTCTCGTAAGCCAGCCGCTTGTCCAACCACTGTTCCCGGAATGTTACTTGCATACCGTATTCCTGCAATTCGAGAAGTAGTATTGGAATAAGCTTGATTAATTGAGGAGCATATATATGAATGTATGAATGATGATCCTACTTGAGTGCAGTAGGTACGTTTTTAGTTCAGAGTGTGACCAAGCATCCAGATGCGAGAAGCAACCACAGATGCAAGACAGATTTTTCACATTTTGTTGAATAACCGAATCAGTGTGTATACGGTGGCTAACAAAAGAAATCCGAGTCAGAAGTCCCCCTTCGCTCTGCTCACTTCATCCCTCAAGTGCTGCAAGTGCAACCATTTGACAAAGGATTTTCGATCCTATAATTATGTGTACTTGAGTGCAGTATATCCGTTTTCAGCACAAGAGGTGACTTGAGATAATACTAACAAACCACACACAGATGCAAGACAGAATTTCCAAGTGTCAAGTGTCAATACCCCTTCCAAAAGTTGCCTTGTTTTCTTCCAGCAGCTGAATGCCACCTTGCCTTCCCTTAGGATCCACATTTACCAAGTCCACATACCATATTCACGACGTCGATCTTCGAGATCATCCTTATCAGAATGTTCACGTTGACGATGACCGGCCCGTACATCTCTAAATCCGTCCTTTGAGCACAGACCGACGCCACTTGAACCCACGCGAAGAGTCGGTCGGCGGGGGCCGGATCCTCGCGTCATAGCCACTCAGCAACTTCTCCAGGATGAGTTGCTCCTGGTTAGCGTCCGAGAAGGACTCGTTGATGCGGATGGCGGACACGGTCCAACCGATGAGGGCCCAGAGGCAACATCGCAACATGACGCGCTGCCTTAAGAGTCCGAAATTCGGCCCGAAATGCTGATCCACGCGTCCGCTAATCCTAATCTCCGGCCACGAAGTCGCGACTCCCTTCCGGGCCATAATTATAAATCCGAATCGATTGGCCATGTCAGGAGGGCAATTATAGTTGTCGCGAAGCGCGTCAGGGACAGAGCCTAAGGGCCAAGTGGCCCGAAAGGTGGCGATGTGCGACCACGCGAGAACGGATTAACAAACAAGGCTCAGGGACAATCGCGTTCTTCCGGGCCCACTTCCCGCGCGAATATTTGTTATTTCGCGCGAATTCCGATGCGTGACAGCGCGACAATAATATTGTGGAGGGTGCGACGCCAGAGGCCGAAGCACGATGGAGGGGAGTGTAATAAGAAGTGGCTTGTCCCGAAAGTCCCGAACGTCGAAGATCGAGCAGGAAAGGATAGGACCCGGGGTGCACTTTACAAAGGGAGGACGAGTCCCCGAGGAGTTCAGGTGACTTTTGAGGGGCGCGGACATAATCTCTGAGAGGCTAGGCCGTCAACAGGTAAATGCCACTGCGTTAATCGTGGGCTGGACTCTCGATGATGAAGTCAACGAGCCATGGGTTGGAAAGGGCCTATTTTCCGAGTTGGACGACGAGGAAATAATGAAAGTTTGGAAGGATGGATGATTGCGGCATGTTTTCAGGCCAGAATATGTGGAAGAATACTGTTAAGAGAGTCCAGCAAAGTCAAGTCAAGGGAAATGAAAAACAGCAATCATCGCCTGTGCTAATCAGGTATACCTGGAAAAGAGCGTTGTCCTACGTTATATGGTAAAATAATTCCCAGGTTAGGAAAGGACTGTACAGATGAGTCATTCGGAGAGGATGGTCATCCATGGCGAGATGGCCGAGCGGTCTAAGGCGCTGGTTTAAGGCACCAGTCTCTTCGGAGGCGTGGGTTCGAATCCCACTCTCGTCAAAACATTTTTCTCTCCTTGGACTACATTTTAATCTTTGAATTCGTTAGTAAATTTGATTTTGCCAGATTGGCGTGAACACTGAGTAGGCTGTAATCGCATTATTTGGGTAATGTAGGGTCCAGACGTGGCAAATAGCAGGAGTGAGCGATTTTTTGACTTTTCAGATGGCGGTTTGTCTCCAGCTTCACGCGGGAAAGGTAGCGATTTTCTCCTTAAGTGGCATAAATCAACCCTTCCATGGTAGCTGATGTCATCCAAGGCTGACTAAGGCACGAATCCTGTCCTTGGAAAGCAAAGCATTGGCGTCAAAAGTTGCACGTTACGAATTTAGCGGACATTGCTATAGCGGAAGAGGGGGATTCTGGGAAATGGTGGAACGGAAAACAAAGTTGACGTGTGGCAAATGTGAATACAATATCAAATCAGTTTATAGTTGTTTGCCCGTTGTTTCTACGTTTGTCTTTGAAGCGGACTAGTGCCAATAATTGAGGGGCTTCAGAATTGGAGTTTTTCAGCAAAAGCTAGAATGATGTAAAGCATTTTCTACTACAACCAAGTAATACAAGTAATATGATCCTTTAAAGAAGGGCAGCATTTGTAAGTTTTGTTTAAAAAACTGTAAGAAGCACTCATATCAGCAGGCGTCCATACTCGAGGACGCGGACTTGGAGTCGGGTGGTTTCCCACACCTAGTTCTTAGCATTCGAATATCCACGAAAGCACGTATGTACGATTCTTGGGCGAAACCGCAAAGTGGCAATTAAATGTTGCGCTAAGACGCTTGACTGACAAATGAATAATTAAGGGCACTATTTTAAGGCCGGCGATGTGAAATATTGATAGCAGAAAGCTTTCTCATGTTGCGAGTTAAGTACCGGTCACAACAAAAACATCACACGGAAGTAAATAATGCCATGTTCTCCTGGAATTTGAATCACAACGCTCGCAGCAGGTGTTTTCCTGAGAAGTCCTGGAAAGCTGCATTTATGGCGTTTAACAACCAAGTGGCTTGACTAAGCAGGAAAGTCCGCTGTTCCAACTTTCACAATAACACACTACGAACAAAAGATTCATTCAAGGACTTGGCAGGTTCCCATAAGGGCCCAAAGGTGATAAATAACGACTTGGATGATAAATAACAGCTGCAAGGGTGCTAAATATGCTTAGGACATATAATAAATTAGTATAAGTCATACCAAGACCATGAGAAATCAAGACCATAAGCAGTCCTTTGAGTAAACCGACCTCAGATGCTCAAGAAAGGCCAGAAATCAAAGCAATAGAGCAGTTTACAAAAAAGTGCCAAAAATTTAGTCTACTTTCAGTTTATAGGTCATTGTAGGCACTTAAGCCCTCATATGGGTCAAGCAATAACATTCTTTCCCGAATGCAATGATGCAAAACATAAATGTTCCTAATACATAGTTGCATTAAGTACACATTCTCAGACCGGAAACACAAACTCAGACACAGTCTGGGTCTGATGCCTGGCCCTGATGTTGAAGCAGAAATGGTCTCACACCACCTTAAAAACAAGATAAAAGCATTCTTTAGCTTTCTGCAGGTACTTGACAAGTCCTTGACCTCACAAGTAGAGCAATAACATATTGTCCCAGCTACAACCAAAGAATACATTTCGCGGCCAATCACACCCCCTCAACCCAAGAACTTCCCAAGCACCCAAGTGCAACAGGAAGGCCCCTCCGAACCTACGCAGTTTCCTGCACCGAACCACCCCTAAAGCCAAAAGAGGCACTCGCGCTCATTCCCACAGGGCCAATTAGCAACTTCCTCGGATTTGTGCGCCGAGCGCTCTAATTGTTTGCCGAGCTCGCGACTCGAATCAATGACGGCCCGAAGTACTCGAAACGAAGTCAGACGTCAAGTGCTGGATATCGCCGTGCATCTCGAGTCCGCGGACGGTCGCCGCCGCGCGGCCATGTCCTCCCTAATCCTTGAGGAATTGCATTACGCCGAGGAATCGCAACAAATTTAATCATATCTCGTCGGTTCATCCATTTTTTGGGCCCTTTAGGCGCGCGCAAACCTGATCTGGCTTCAACGAGCCCCAGGCGGTTGCGCTAAGATGGGAAAGAAGTCAGGTAGAAGCGTTTTGCTGGTAGAGGCTTTGTGTAGTTCTTTTTTAGAACAATAGGAGATGGAATAAGAAGTCGGAACATGCTTTTCAGTGAGATTTTTGCTAAAAAGTGTAACGAAATTTCTCATCAGACGTAATAGAAATATAACCTTAAATTATAATTAACTGAGAGCGGTGTAAACCGCTAAAAGACAACCTTCAAATTGACAGTGGCAGGGCCAACATAGTACTGGCAAGATTCCTGCTCATGGTGGCTGCACAAAGGTTGAGTAATTAAGGTATTGGGCCACATTGTGCTTTTGTATTGAGGAGTTTCAAAAGGGTGCTAGATATTCTTAAGAACTACGTATAGAAAGTGCATTGTTAGTATACTGTTTTCCAGGCCGGCAATCTAAAATTAAACCTAAAGCTGGTATGCTTTAATGTTTTGTGAAATTTCCTTGTAAACAAGTATTTCAACCTTAAGTCTTAGAGCCTTAGGCATCTTTATCATAAGGGTAATGTTAGCCAAATGACAACCCATTTCTTCACAGAATCGTCAATGTTCTCTGGGTGCTTGACGAGGCTCAGGAAGTTGGAACTGCTAGACGACAGCAAAGTAAGGATAAATACCATTTTTATCCTCCAAATTGCTTTTGAATGTTGTAGGATTTATTAGGCTAACAATAAGTTGCCAAGAAGCTAACATTAAGTTATTAAAACATAATTGATAAAAAATAGAGAAAATATAGGCTCTGATTGCGTCGATTTCACTTTACAGCGCCCGAGGCGATGACGCTGGCCGAGCCGCAGAACAGGTTCCCCTCTAAGAAGAAGCTATAAAAGTGCGCGGAAAGTGCGGTTAGCCAAGTGACCACGATGAAGAGTTTCGCGGGAACGTTGGCCGTGCTCTGCACCGTATTCGTCGTGGGCGGCATCGTCTACGGCATCGCGTCCATCGTCGACGACATCAACTCGATCTACGACGACGTCATGGAGGAGATGAAGAACGTCAAGGTGAGGCGTCGAGAGAGTTGAGCCGAGTGGAGCGCGACGCTTTAGGCGGTGAACGGAGACGCGTGGCATGCGATGATGCGGCTCCAGAACGGAGGCAGCTCGGAAGGACACGAGAACGTCTTTCTGCAGGGCAGGAACAAACGAAGCGTCCAGTGCAGTATGTTTGGCCGGCGGATGAATGTTTAATGCCGTTGAAACTTTCAGATTGCGGACGCCGACCTAACAATTGCCCGAAGGGGCCGCCTGGACCCATGGGACCTAAGGGAGAGTCCGGAGGTAGGAGCCATGTAAACAGGGTTTGGAATAGAATCGCGACCTTTTGAATATTTTGGCTTTACTCTGCGCTGGATGAGCGCTTATCTAAGGGGCTCCTGCAAGGGAAAGCAGTTCTATCACAACAGTTCAACATACTTCTTTCTCCAAATTCCAAATCTCACTGATTAGTAAACCCAGAGTAGGATATCAGTACAATCGTAAGTCTGACCTCATCTCTGTGTACGTTGTGCTATGATCGCAGTTAGAACAAAGCATTCTTACGATCCTTTAAAAGACCTAAAACTGGAAATGCGAGATAGTCATTTGAAGTAGAGATAGAACAAGCAGAGATATAATACCGCTTTTTTACCTAATTTATGGGTCATTCATAGGTGAAAAGTTGTATGCTCTTGTATAGTAGAGAATGGATGCACTCCGATAGAATCTCTGAAAACTCCCAAAGTTTGAAACCCAATCTGACATATGCAACTTTATCCCTCAGCAAATTCTAAATTATTCATTCAGATGCCGGAGAACCCGGAGTCCCCGGCCTGCCTGGAGCCGCCGGAGTCGTCGTGCTTCTCAACCTCCCCACCCCTGGATGCATCAAGTGCCCCAAGGGACCCCGTGGACCTCCGGGTACCAAAGGCTTCCCTGGACCTGACGGACCCTCCGGAAACCCGGGACATGAAGGACGTCCCGGACGCCCAGGAAGGCCCGGAGCCCGAGGATGCACTGGCGACGACGGCGAGCAAGGACCTCAAGGACAGCAAGGCCAGCCTGGAAGACCCGGAAGAGATGGTCAGACCGGACGAGGAGAGCCTGGACTCCCCGGAAAACCGGGAACGCCCGGAAGACCCGGTGCTCCTGGAAAGCGCGGACCCAACGGCGAGCGGGGACTCGAGGGAGAGCCGGGACAGCAAGGTTTCCCTGGACCCGCCGGATCGCCCGGTCGCAGTGGAACTCCCGGCATTCGCGGACCCAAGGGCATTCCTGGTCCCGATGCCGAGTACTGTCCTTGCCCGCCTCGAGCTGCGGCTTAAGTGGAGACTTCATTCCAAAGTTGATTGTTCGATAAATCCAGCAGCATTACATGTGAAATGTTTTATTTCTAACAGCAAAGAAAGAGTCTTATTAAGCAGAACTTGAACTTAGAAAGGACAAAAAGGACAAAGGAGCGTGTGAGTAGTAGTGCACTATGGTCTTTGGTCATCTAGTAGGAGCACAAGGAGCAAGGATGCTTTTGCTAAGATCTTGACAGCTATTACAGTTTCTTGGCAGTCGAAACATGGAATGGCTTTAGAAAAAAAGGTCCTGTATGTACATGTGCTCTGAGCGGTGTGACTCAAGAATGATCCATAGCTCAGAAGCCTAGGCACTGGTGGCGAAGCCCAACAAGTCGCAAGCATCTTTATCTTCGCGACTTGGCACCATTGCCTAGGCTTCGGCACCAGTCAAGTCATAAGCCGAAGCTCGCAGGTTCGAACCCTGCTGGCGGCAAGTATTTTTTTGCAAACTGCATTTCCACTTTTTTGTTCTTTCTATCTTTTTCATTACTCTTCTTCACTGCTTAAGCTTATCATCGAGCTTGCCTTTCACCAAAACCATAACCTTGACAGGACTAGTTCTTCTATATATTTTTTTCTTTTTATTGCAATTGCACTTTAAAGCATCACTGATACTGTAGGACGCTGTTCTCGGACTTTTCGCCGGTGATCTCCTCGAGCTCCGCTATCCTCGCCTTAAGCACGCTGTTCTCCTTCTCCACACGTTCCAACTCGGCCAACTTGTTCTGCGTCGTCTTCAGCACGCGCTCCAACTGCGCATCCCGCGCCATCACCGAGTCAATCGTACCTGCAACCGGTTCCTCTCGCTCGCTGGCCGGCGTTGAAAACCCGTACCTTTAAACTTTTTGAGCATCGACTCTAGAATCGCGATGTGCGCTTTCATCTCGCGGATCTCGTCCTCCATTGCGCCATCAACGAGTTTTAGGTGAGCTTCGCCGGTGCGAGGGCTTCTTCTAGCCTGGAATGAGCGAGTGAATGTGCAAGAAGAGGCGATGAATAAAACACGCCGTGGAGGAGAACGGGGCACGGACGGGCGGACGGATGAATAATTGGGGGATAGCGGGGCGCCGAGGTGCGATAATGAGGCGGTCAGAGGTGTGATGCGATTTGTCCTTGCCGCGTCTCTCGGCGGCTAAGGACAAAAAGTTGTGAGAAATAGGGCAACTGGGCTTATTAAGACACGCGGATGAAAAGCGATTTGTCAAGGGGAGATGGGGGGGGGGGTGTCGGACAGATCCAGGTGAGCGACGTGAATCGTGATGATGCCACCGGCTACAGTCATTATTCCACAAGGGGGATATCTGATGTGATTCCTTGTGATAATTGTGGCGAAATTGTTGAAGACACAAAATATATGTGTTCAAAGGGGTCCATCGTTGAAAGTTAAGTTTTTCAGTGTAAATAAGGAAGAAAGCTAAAGTAGATGGAAACTGTAGAAGCAAAAATCTAAGCGAATAAAGGAAGCTATAAGGGAAAAGACGCGAGCACAATCTCTCTCCAAGAAGTGGCTCCATAGGTTCCACAACCCTTGGCCATCTTCCTCGCTCGTGTCCTGAATAGAACAAATAGAATTGTTGATTAACCCGAAGTAACAAGAACACAAAGAGCTCAGGTAACTTTTGAATACACAGAACACAAATTCTGAGCCTGGTACTGAGAGCACCGCCCAGCGATGAGTAAAATGGCCTCGTAAAATGGAGCTCATATGTATCAGAACGGGAATGACCTTTTCCCTCTCGTTAAATGAGTCAAAGCCCCTGGAACAATGACCGTTTGAAATAATGGAGGTTGTATAGGGACGCTGTACCCAGCTGGTGAACTGATATTACGCTAAACGGCCAATGTAGGTACAATCATTTCGTAAACAGGATGGAAAACAGCCAAATAATTTTGCAGTAGAATGAGCGTCCGGATGGTAGTGGGCGAAAATCATCACTGATGACTCCACCCCAGGTGTACGGCTGCGGGTAGAATATAACCCAAACAATGTTATAGCAGCGTGAATTTGCGGACTTCAGTATTACAGTTGGGATGACTGAGATGATTGATTTCTTAACCAACGCAAATCGTTGATCTACCGATCTAAGACCTTCTTTGGTCTTCGAACGCACGAAAAGCTTTACAATGTATGGATGAACGGTGTCCCATTGCTTAACTCTATAAACTGGCGGTAGATGGCTGAGAAGGATGGCTGGCTGGCCAGAGATGGATGACTGAGAATAGAAAGTAGTCAATCAAGGCTAATGGCTACACTGCGGACTACTTTACAACTAGTAATTGACGAGTTAAATCAGGTTTTCCACCATTTTATGGTAATCCAAAGTTTACTGTTTTATTGCCTGGCAATTTGTCTTTCCAGGGCTGCTAAACTGCTCCACGCGTAAGTTCACGTCGTTTCATACCCTACCTGCGAGAAAGCAAAACACACCCTTTAAACATCACGCATCGTATTCCTGTAAACATTCCACGCGCTCTCCCCAAACACAGACAGTCTTCGTCTGCACAGACGAGACATCAAGAGACCGAGACAGACAGGAATAACTTTCAAAGGGACTACGATAAACATTCTAAACCCCACTGCAGGGAAACCCATAGAAGTCCGCCACCGATCTTGTTTTTGTGTTGGACCCAGCCAAGCGGAACGAGTGGCGGATTCCTGGCACAATTATCGTCCACGGACGTGGAAACAAGCGGAATATGAGTGTCAACAGGGCTTTGAAGGCAACAGGCCTTCGGAGTTTCAATTATGTTTACGGATTGTGCGTTGCGCGGATTTTCCCAGCACGTGATACGATCTCCGACACCGGGAACAAACACAAACTGGTTTGGTGAAAACAGAACGTCGTAGAACCACAATCCCAAGGGGGTTCCCACGCGGACGGTCACTTCAGGCGGCTCATAGGCCGGATCATCGCCGGCGACGTCTAATTCTCGAGCAAACAGTGGAAGACAAAGGTGCTGCCTAGCGCGGAAGACGTCGATCGATCGATAAGGGCGCGGAAATCGCGGCGTCGCGACCATGATCAAATCAGCCGCCAGGAGGGAGCGGACAAAGGGCACCGCCGGAGGAGCTCACGATGCGCGGGGAAAGTGATCCGAGCGCGGGAACGCGCCGCGGAGGGCTTAGCGCCCGCGTGAGATGCATGCAAACAGTGCGGAGCCCGCTCGGGCGAACTTTATGGTCAGCGGGGTTTGCACGGCTTGCACGTCGCGGCTTGCAACGGATGAATTGGCGATGAAAGGGAGTCTTTGTCGACGCGCTGCTTTAGGGTCCATGGGGGTGCGGCAGGCGTTCTGATACACAAGGAAACAACGAGCGTATAAGAACAATGGAGAAAAATAAGGCCTTTCATGGAGGTTTACTTTTCCTTAGGTTGTTGGAGCAAGCTTCGACCCTCCGGTAATGGGGGCTACCCTACACTCGTTTTAGCTGCCTGTAATCTGCAAAGAGTTGTGCACTGATCTCAGTCACTCAAGAAACGGACCGAAAAGGACGGGCAAACAATGTAGGAACGTTTGCAGAGCCATTGGTATCCAAAGGCACTTCTGACACAATATGTTCAACCTAGGGCCTAGGACGGCAGTAAAATTCACTGTAATCGTAAACTGCTAGGAAATGCCCGATATTGAGGGTAGCAGTTATCGTTAACCGTTTCAGAACAGGATAAGCATGGATTTCAGATCACTGCTCACCAAAGTTGTGAATATCATCAATGGTACTTGGATTCAAGGGGCCACCAGAAGAAGAAGGCCACGAAGAAGAAGCTCTGTGCAGGCCACCAGAAGAAGAGAAGTGAAAGTTCAAGAAGAAATGGTAAAATTCCTTAGAATCCCTATGTCATCAACATGAATGGCCAGCACCTTAGGACAAAGACGATCTGAATCATTGGAATAACGTCTCAAAATATTGTTGTCGTTCGGGGCTTCTTGGCGCAGTCATCCACTGAACTTCCAGGAGTGGTTTCTCAAGCACTTCCTGCAATGTTTTTGAAATTTGGTCTGACACAAAGAAAGAAAAAAATCTACAACACCAAGAACAAGAAGGTCGGTCCAGAAGTCCATAAAGAGACGCTAGGCCGCACAAGAAGGATCTACAATGCCCTGCGACTCTAGGTCGACTACGAAGTAAACGCTGCCTCGGCTGTCAGCTGGCTGCAGGCCTCGCATCTGCAAATGCTTAGCCAGTAGACCGCATTCAAGTGTTTACTCTCTATTGTTTGCGCAAAACAAACTCCGAAAATTAATTGGCACGGAATGGATCCGCTGTGACGGCTCGCAAAAAGCCCGATAACGACGTGCGATCAATCTGCGACTTGTTTTTCGTGGATTATACTTCAAAACTGTCCAGCAACCTGAATTGACCCCGAATGAAGAGGATCGAATCGAGTTTTGGATGTTATGGTCATAGTGACTCCGAGAGAAGCGATTATTATGGCGAGATGGCCGAGCGGTCTAAGGCGCTGGTTTAAGGCACCAGTCTCTTCGGAGGCGTGGGTTCGAATCCCACTCTCGTCAGAACATTTTTTCTTCTTCTGTTGACTTCTGCTTCTGTCTTTTGGCAATGCAGGGCGACATTTTTGAGTTAAGCAAGAGATTTCGAAGAAGAAGTCCTCACTCTGAACTTATCTGTTATTTCGAAGTTGGGTGGTTCCTGCAACGGTTGTTACTTACTGGCTATCCTTATTGTCGGCAATGTGCTTCTTGAGATTGGTGCTTCATCTGTTGCCTGCACTTGATCGTCGTTTACTAATTCTGTGGGACTAATTGGGTGTGGATCGAAAGGAGAACAGGTCACAAGTTGAGGAGCTAGCGAGTTGCGAGCATCTGCCTTTACGCGCCTTTCTACCTATTCGACTTTGGGATGATATGGTGGAGTGACAATTGCAGTACAAAGAGCCGTTTAGCTTTGAGATGAGACAGTGACGTGACGTAGTAAAAGCCATTTGGTTTCAGTTTCGGTCGCGGAACGATAAGTGTCCCCAAGCGTTCGTGCGTTCAACGGCGTCGATCGCGTTCGTTCGTTTATCCTAACATTAAGAGTAGGCTGGATCAGATCTCATCTTTGTCGCCCCAGCATGTTCTTGTAATCCGCTGACCCGCCTAGCTTTTCTGTCATCAGTCGTCCTTTATCATTCAATTTCAGGATCACAAGCATGGACCATCTGCCGTTCGATCGCGTCGAGGAGATCGTCACATTTCTTCCACGCTCGGACGTTCAAACCATCGCCAGAGTAGCTGGAAAAAGCGCTGGCCTGGCGAATTGGAGTATTGCGTCCGAAGACCAGCTAGAGCGTCGTTTCCTTCTCGATGTTTATGTCATGTTGCAAATATCTGAGTGTGTGGGGGACGGGGCAGACAGTACCACGGAAATCCGTCTTTCGGTCCAGAAGCTCCTCTCTGATGGAAGGCGAGAGGAATGGGACTTCAAAAACTGGCGATACGCTTCGATTCGCAACATCACAATACAGGCTTCACTTCGTGCAGATCCGGGTATGATCGGGGATTCAGATGAAGTGTATAAAGTATCCGACATACATCAAGTCCTGCGCTTAGTCAGCCTCCCAATCGATTCTAGCGCTCGGACTTCGCTCCTCATCACTGCCATCAGTAATTGTAAGTAGCATTGATTGTAAACTGAATAGATGCAAGTGATTATTACCTTTCAGGCCTTTCTGATGATGCATATCCCGTTCCTCGTCAATTTTCCAATATCTTCTGGAAGGTGGCTCAAAAGACGCAGAAGGACTTCTGTAAAGTGACTATGAGCGACACAGGTTTTGGCCGTCTTCGTATATTTGACGCCCTTGTCGTTGATTTCATCGAACAAGGAACTTTCTTGGAGGATCTCAGCTACGAGAATGAATACCTCCCACAGTTAGATGTCTGCGAAACTATCGTTCCTTTCTTCGGAAAGCGAAGAGGAAGACCACTCAGAGTTCATTTTCAAGAAATCAATTTGGAACCTGAGGGAGTTGAACTCATTGTCGATGCCTGGCTGCAGTCGGATGGAACTTTCGAGGAGAAAGTTATCGAAACAGAGAGTCCCAACAAATACGGAGAAGCCGTGTGTCTTGCGGTCACGGATGGGTACGAAAACATCATCCAGCGGCGAGACCCAGCGGAAGCTTGTTCTGGGTATCTGCCCCACCCAACGAGATTGTCCTCCCTCCTAATCTCCCCCTATGAGATTCGTGTCGTGAAGTTTGAGCCCTGGGTAAGTCCTTTAGGCTTCTTGTAGCTATATAATCGCCTTCTTCAGCACGTGCCAGTGGATTTCCAGTCGATTGACTCGTTGATCGGCAAATGGAAAAAAGGACGCGGGTTTTACGTGTGGAGGGGAAAATGGAACCTCTTTTTCCAATTCGAAACCGATGACGACTGGCTCAAACTTGTGGAGAAGCACGGTCCGGCAGTGGATGAAGGAGGTCTCCTCTCGATTGCTCATCCCATTAGTCCCATGTTCCTGGAGGTAGAGATGCTGGACAGCTGGTTTGAAATCGGTGTGAAGGTTTGTGACGGCACTTATATTCTTTAATCTTCTGGATTTAGCATAAAATCTTCGGCGAAGAGGAACTGGAAGATCTCATTACGAACTGGGAGGAAGGAAACGGTGAAACCCTCGTCAACGGATTGAAGAGGATGGACGTTGAAATTGAGGATTCCTGGTTTGACTTCCTTCCTGAAAGCTATCCTCACCCACTCGGGAATGCAAGCTGCTTGCTTTCTGAAGGAGGATATTATGAGAACGTTCTCTCCGACGTGTTGCGCATCTCCATTAAGCCCATCGACCCAGAGGTTTGTACCCGTTTCTCAGCATGTATTACATTGCCTACTTTCAGGATGTTGAGGACTGGCACTTGGAGCTCCTCTTCGGATCTCTGCAAGTTTAGACGACGGCCTTCTCATAATTCGTGTGTTTGTACTTTCGCATTGTTGTTGCTTATGAGTCTGCTTGTTGTGCCCTCTTGTTATAAATTGTTGGTTTCTCTGAGCTCATGGGAAGAAGTGCCCCCGAGGGGAGATCACGGTATCTGCTGGCCGCTCCGCTCTAGTTTTGGTAGACTGCGCATCTCAGCTACTGTCTGTGTCTCTGTCTATAGATCGGTTGTCTGGCTTCCTTTGCAGCCTTCAAAGTCATCACTTATGTCTATCAACAGGCGAAGTGCGGTCGACTACGGCTTTGTTGCTCGGAATGATTCTCGAAATGACGAACACTGCTACCGTTAGAAGAGAGTGGGTGGGCTTAGGCTACTGTATATGAGAAAAAAGGAAAAAGAACCTCCAATCCTTGGCTTCTCTGACCCACGCTCTAACGGACTGACAAGTGCGGAGTTACGAGAGCTATGACGTTCTCCCGAAAGCAAGGAGACAAAGGTCGCCACGCCACCATCGCGTGCTTCGGGGACTCCCTCCACCTTGTAGTTCGACCTACTGGTGATCGATCGTCGCCCTCGGGAGCAAAGGCAACGTGCTTCGGGGGTAAAGAACACATAACGTTTTGCACCGGGTTATCACGCCACCCTCTCGGCGTGTCCGCCGACCGAAAAACAGATGGTACAAGAAGCTCTTGATAGTGGGAAGAAACACGGCTGCGTCGCCATGCTATTGTCATATACGTAGTTTCGTAGGCACGGGAAGTTGCAATGGAGAGTAGCTGTTACTAATAGGACATAGACTCGACTCTATAGTATAGCACAATCGGTGAGATAAGGACTGCCAGTTGGATGGCCGAGGGTTCGAAGCCCCGAGGAGGACATGCTTTTTTATTTCAGTTCCTTGAATTTTGCCGTGGGCAGAATAATTTTTTTTCTCCAATAAAAAACAAGGAACGTTAGGCATGAAGTAGTAAGAGCGTTAAGCAGTATTATATACGGTATTTGCCCACCGTATACTCTATGCCACCCATAATCTTTGTCTCGAAAGCCTCAAATCACGTTTTTACACTTCGAATCATAACTTAACAATCACAATATCAATGACATTACATAACGTCCCGTTTGGTTCCTTCTTTCCAACCCTCAGACGTCCGGTCACCAATCGTGGACGATGAGAGTGTCGCCCAGCTGCGAGGGTATTGACTTCGACAGATCCTACAACATCTTCATAACTCCTCGGCTAAAACTTTGTTCCTACCGAGAGAACGACGAAAATGAGCATCATGTAGGAAAAGCGAGGAGCCAGCTCCGTCGAGAGTGGGTAGGGAAACCGCTGCTCGTTGTGGATGTAGAGGATGTTCATGTGGTCGTCGCAGATCTGTCTTGACAGTTTCTGACCCTCTGGCGAGAGATTTGTGTTTTCTGAAGGCCAATTGGATGAGATGTGAGTCAGCGGCGAACACCCTACCGTAGAACATGGAAATGACCAGGAGGCAAGCTATCTCCTTCTCGTCAAGGCAGAGACGTCGGAGTGGCGCGATGAGCTCGTTGACTATCCGCTCGATCATTCCACTGAAATGAGATGGATTAGGGTGATCGTTCTTGTCGGTAAAGGTCGATTAGTAAATCATTTTTGGGGTATTGGCTTTGGATAGAACGAGCTGTTGAAAGACAGGATCTTGTTTAGGTATAAACAAGATACAAGGAGGTCTGATGAGACAAAGGATCCACTATTTCTGTGTTTTTTTGTTCCCAGGATTCTTGGATCAACAGTTTTCCTCCTTCACATAAGAACCTACGTTTCATCGGGGACGCACTGCTTCTGAGGCGAGCGCGGGAAGTAGGTGCCATTACAGTAACTGATGCCGACGTCGTCGTTCTCGCTACGCGCCGTGTAGAAGCCGGTAACCAACCAGTGGAAATGGTTAAAGCGGTCCTTGACAAGCTGAAGCTGGTCCTGGCGCGACAGCTGGAGGAAAGGATCGAAGCCGTCGAGCCAGTCACGCATGAGCACGAAGCAGCGCCGCCAGTCGTGGTCCATGTCCCGCATGGTGGCGATCGACTGCGCGTCGTAGCAGACCTGGCGACGAGGTTGACTGAGGCCAAGGAGCCGAGGGGTACCTTGGAGCGCTGTGAGACCATTGTGCAGTCGTTGAAGGCTTCTTCAAAGGGGAGCCGCTTTAAGCTGCTGGGCGTGTCCGAGGGTTCGGGCTTGACGAAGGGGTCGTTCCGGGCCATCACGGAGCTCTGGAGCTGGACGAGGGTTTCGGCTTTCCTGGAAATGACTGGAAATGTTTCTGGATGAGACAGCTTTTGTATGATCCTTCGACCGCAGTAAAGACCTAACACGAAAAAAAGCTTAAGAAGGTATTGGCTACCGTAACCAGCAACCCTAAGTTATTCCGGGTAGGACTAAGGCGATTTAATTGGCTGGATTCTACATTTTCTTAAGTACCGTACCCCACCTTAAAGATGGAAAGTCTCTTTCGGTTTTTTTCCAGTGGTTCTCAAATCGATATAAAAAATTAAGGAACTAAACCAGCGGCCGTATCAGCAGAGATGGGTAACGAGACCCCGCTTCTCTTCTGCTTCTAATCTTTAGCACCACGCTTGGTCAAGAAGCTACTAGAAAGCGTTGTCTAGTTTTGTTGATTAGATCAGCAAAGTCGTTTGTAATTTAGAGATAAAATCAGCTGAATTTGTAATAAATTTTATACTAAAGCGTTTAGACTGCTCAATTCTACGCCATGTGGGCTACCGTATCCCATGTGCTCAATCAAAAACAGTAACAGTAGTTTCTCATCAGAACCCCGAGATTGACTACCGTATACCCACACTAACTAATGAGACATTAGACTCCGAAAAGCAGAGATCGCGCCGCCAATATTTGCGTTAATATTTGCGATCCTACGCATGACAGCGCTATCTGGGCCGCTATCGCGTCGGCACCACGTGAACGCCACCGGAGTAGGAAGCTTGTCCGGAGACGGCGCCGACTCTAGCGCTTCTTATGAGCACTCGGGGGCTGTCCCGGGTGTGGAGTTCATAGAATGGAGGCGTGACGTCGTGCGTACTCTCACCCCCTTATCAGGAGACGCGCTGGGGGTCGTCTTCTCGAGGGTGCGCGCACGAGTTCGGACGTTCTTTGGGAACGGAAAGCGATTTGTGGTGTTTGGCCAGGCGCGCAAACAAACTGTTTTGGACGTCTGCTTGAGACAGATAAAGACGTAAGGTAGTAGAGCGTTGGGCTACGGTAGGAAACATAGGCATACGGTAGGTGCAGTATTCTGTGAATCACAGTTTTGATGATTTCGTTTAATATCTGATATCTAAAAACAAAAAGAGCCAAGGATGAGCTAAAATGACGCTCTCCTTCTACTAAAATTCAGCCATAGCACTCTTGCCACCTTGCGTAGCCCAACGAAAAGAGAGCTAGCAGCCTTAGATAATGTCGCTTAATCCAAAACTAGGGACGGAGACTGGAGATGGTCGGAATGAACCCACCGATAGAGAACAACCTGAGAGTCCTACCGGTTATCTTATCCCCTAGGCTGAATCAGAGATCGCCAGGGAACATCACATAAGTAAACAACTGATCATTGGAATAGGATCCAGTAACCTTCTGGTGTCTCAAATTAAACCTTCTAAATGCTAGTTGAAGAAACATCTTAAGAACCATCCGCTCTCCTAAGTCCCAGCTCGCAAAGTCCAAAAAGCGCGATGCTAATTATCGGTCACGTGTTCGCAACGTCGTCGAAAGTCGCGAAACGCACGTACGCACGCAGAAGCGAGATAGAGCTAAGCGTACCGATGATGATTAGATCCTGTGAGGCGGGGGTGGCAGGAAACTAGGTCTGTAGGTTCCAAACTTTTTGGGCTTCGAAAAGAGAATTAGCAAAGCAGTGAAGCCGGCGAGTCGGATGGATGATACTGATGTTAGTCGGTTTCCTGCAGCGATCGACAGGGTGCGGCGGTAAAAGTGTGACGCAATAAAACGGATATAACTTGTCAGAATTTTATACAAATGCAATAAATTCCTGAAAAGTTATAATCCTTACTGCGTCACACTTCCACCGCCGCACCCTGTACATCTCGCTTTTCTTGGGTCAGTTTCTGCTTGACTGGGAAGGCCAATGGGGCAGCTGAGAAGAGACGGTCAAGCGCGATCACAAATTCGAATTCGGTTCTTTCCCACCCGACTCGTCGGCTTCAGCTTGAATGCTTCAGTTTTTTGACCCTCAAACCCTCGAAAGTCCTGTGCGACACTGGCTCACCTTCATTGGCTATAGTCCCGACTGGCTCCGTATCTCACGCGATCAACTGATTAAAGGAACTACGAACTCTGACCTTTTACGAAAAGCCTTCTTCGCCCGAACGGACCTATGACCCTTCCCCAGCCCGCCCACTAAGGTCCCTAAACGCGAGATTCGTAAACGGTCGCGTGTCCACATCGTCGCCGAAAGTGGCGAAACGCACGTACGCACAAAGAACGACTGTGAGCTTACCTCTCGTAGGGCCGTCGGAACTGCGCCGTCTCCTCGGGGACATCGCTGGCGGGACTCATGACTTCCGTCTGGGAGCCCGTGGACGTGGAGCTCACTTGAGGCGAGTCGGTGCGCGGGAACTCCTCGGGCTCCTCTTCCACCTCGGTGCCGTTGGAGCCGTTGGACTTCTCCCGCTCGCTCTGCACGGCTAAAAGAACGGAGTGAGCTGGGATCGACCGGACTTTAACGGACGGAGCTCAAGGGGGCGTTGGGGGTCAGAGCGCGGCCCTCCCAGGAATTCGCGTAGTTCGTCGCGGCGACAGGACATCGCTGTGGGAGCGAAGGCGCCGTGCTTCGAGAGTAAAGAACGCCGGACGGTTTACAGCGTTATCGTTATCACGGCACCCCGGGAGAGCCTGTCTGCCGCCGAGGAGTCGCCGATCAAGAAGTGGCGAATCAAGACCAGGCGAATAAACGGTTTCACAGGTTGGCTTCTCAGAGGTTAACGGGGAAGAAAGGCTCCCAGGGACACTCTATTTGCTCCAGAGGATAAACTCTAAGAAAGCAACTAAAAGCCCCACATCAGAGGGGTTCTAGAAGCCCTCTATTAACATCAAATATCATGATCTATAAGAACATTCTTTTTCAGGAGAAACTCAATGCATTCTGCTAGATTTTTCCGTGCAGTTCCATTGGGTTTCCATAGAGTTGGTGAGCTAGCAAACTACAGGTCAACACAGCTTTAATTTTTTTTATCTTTTTTATCTCATTGTCACTTTTTCCAGCGTTGCAATTTGTTAAAATATGCCCTTCTTGACAACTCTTTAGGCTCCTTGGAGCAGAAGCCAAGTATTTTGACTGACAGATTCCCTCCAGACGCTCCTATTTGCCTACAAAATGATGTCTTATAAGAGCATTCTATGAAAGCTCAATTTAATGCATGATAACAGTACATATGTGAGCTTAGGCCACCTTAGACCTATAGCTCTCATTTTTTGTTATTTTAGTGTTATGCTTTCGTTCTTATTTTGAACTGTTTTCGACCCTCCTTAAAGACTCTTTGCTTTCCGAGAACGGACCAGAGAACATCGTTCACCACTCAAAGCGCAGCTGTCCGATTAAGCCTTAACTAAAGGTTCGCAACATGGCGCCAAACGAGTAAAGCACCTGACCTTGCCGAAGGACAAGAAGCAGTAAACAAATCGTGACTCTTTCGACGACGCTGGAGACGGACGTGACTCCGCGGGGTTGTTTGTCTCGGAGGAGAGCAAAAGATCGTGGTGTGATACGCGAGGAGTATGCATTACCGTGGCATTGACGGAGAATTTCGTTCTTTGGAAGATAGGGCGTCTATTTGTGGGAGTTATGGGTCAGTAAACACTGTGTAGGAGGCCGGGGTCGGTAAGAAAAGCCCGGGAATGACGTGCTAAGAAGTCTACGTCAAGAAAGAAGTAAACTCGATCTTTGAGGTTTTACAAATGCGCGAAGGAACTGCCTGAGACGAGGTCGAAGACCTTCCCACGGCATTCAAGTACTAGGCGTCAACGACATGATGGAACGTCCGTCTGCTCTCCTTGAGAAGATTTATAGACAGTTGAGGGTACTCTGGTCGCATTCTAAGATGTCTCAAACTGTCGTTCCTCAGTTCCTATCTTACAAACCTACCCTGGAATGCACCTACACCTTTTCTGTGTCAATAGGCAGAAAATTTAGCTTAAATTAAGGAAATTGGCCCAATTAAGACCTACCTCTCGGGTTCATTCCGGCGATGAAGCACTGCTTGAGGCGGCACGCGCGACACACGTTCCGATGCTCTAAAAGAAACGAATGTGAGAAAATACACGGAGGGAGGCGAGGGAGGCGTGACACTCCAGGAGCGCCGTAGACTCACTTTAGGCATAGAAAGACTATGAGTTGCCAGGCTAACAAAAGAATCTTTTGAACTGTACCCCCCCCCCTCCTCCCCCACGAATTAGAATGAACCCCCCCCACCCTGAGTAGGTAGGTAAGCAACAGATTATTTCACGGAGCTATGGCCATCCAACCTTCCTGCTCATTTCTGAACTCGTTTTCCCTCAGGACCCACCTTTAGCGATAACGCAGGAGCCGCGGAACCGGCACAGGTACTGCCGGTTGTTCCAGATGCTCCGCCGGAAGAATCCCTTGCAGCCGTTGCACGCGTTTATGCCGTAGTGTTTCCCGTAGGCCTGAAGGAATCTGTGGTGTTAGAGGGCTGGAAGACCCGAATTCGTAAAAGTCAGCTTGTGAGTCAGTGACGGAGAGGCAGATGCACTTTAGGTGACCGAACATCGTCGATCAGAACACAAAACAGCCTTTTTCGCTCCTTTTTATTTGGGCTACAATTATGCAACCTCACTACGGCGTCTCCTTATAGTTTAGGAGGCAAATAAGAGAGCAAAATAATTAAGGATTATCTAAATAATTGAGTAAACTAGTAGATACGGACTTCCTTCTCCCAAAGTAAGGGGAACTTATGTAGCCAAAAGGGAGTTTTATCTGTTTTTAACTTGCACATGACATCAACACGCTTTTGGGACGCCTTTGACACAGTTTGAGATGAGCAGATAAGTACCTCTAAGGGTGATTTTTATCTAGGCGCACCGCACACGACAGGTGAAACCGAAAAAAGACTTTTATTACTTAAAAAAAAGAATGAACAACCTACTAATAAAAAGAACGATAAATAAAACATGAAAAGTTCTGAAAAATAAATACTGACTCTTGAAGGGTCCCACCACGACGAAAAGATAAAAAGTCTCTCACTTGTTTGCGACTTCGAAAGAAACATTCCACCTATCGTACGACGAGCACAAAGCGGCGCACTTCGGCGCACGTTCCGATGTGCACGTAGCGGTGCACTCTAGGAGATCGCAGATCGCGGCTTAGAATGCCTTCTTTTCAAGAGGACCAGGGCTAGGGGGCACGAGGTAGGGTGAGAAAGGAGAGTCAGAAATGGGACTCATTCGTAGCCTTTAACTGGGACTTCTTTGACACAGTTGAGATGGGCTATAAGAATACGTATGGACCAAAGATGCCCTTAGCACAAGGTATGCTCTCTTATATAAAGAAAGCTAAGAACTCTCAGGATGAAGGATGGCGAAGATCATCAGAAGACATTTCTGGTCTTCAGATTTGAATCCTATGCACGAAGAAGGTGAAGGGAGAAGAAACGTAGGCTCCCCTGTGGACCTGAGAGCCCCTGGTCTGGCTCACCGAAACCTAAGATCGATCTACTACTACTTGGGACCACATTATCACAGCCACAGTTCTGCTGATTCCACGACACGTTCTTCAAAGATTTCCTTCACAGAATCACAATAATTTGAAGCCAGAAAGGTTTGCTCATGCCCTGGTCTTCTTTCCCAAGATAACCGTTAAAGATGCACTGAAATTCTTAAAATCGTATCTATTTTACATCTTTCCAAACACAGAGCCAGAAGAAGCACGTACCAGGTCGCCGCAGACGGCGCAGTAGACGACGGAGCGTTTCCTGCTGGAGGTGGGCGCGGCGGCGGTGGCCGAGCCGAGAAGAAGGTCGCAGACGGCCGACGTCGACGCCGCTTGCAAGTGGTGGTTCATTTCGATCGCTTGGTGCATACTCTGATCTGCCAAAGGTGAATGTAAACAAGGGTCGGCGGGAGAGCCCGCGGAAATTCAAACACCAGAGAACGCGAGGGAGCCCGCGGGCTGAGCTCGCGAGAACGGATGGTGCCGCAGGAGACCTGGCGGTACCGCGGATAACTATGACGAGTTATCAGTAATTAGTGCACGGAACGCTGATGCCTAGAGAAGATTCATCGGTTGAGAAATAAGAACCCGACGTACCAAAGGCAAATGTGAACAAGGGTCACTATCAGATACAAAAAGAAACAAGTTTTGAGTACAGTCGATTTCAACCCACTCACTCAGAGAAGACGATTCGCTCTCCTGGGACGTCACAGAGCACCGATCAGAGATAGAATCCGCAAGTAGGCGTCAACCCCGCGAACAGGAAACATGAATAAAACCCTAAAAGTTTGTACCCAGGACTTGAATGTACACCAGTGATGGCACGGGTCCCGAAATCAGCGGGACCCGCACCCGTACCCGAAATCACAAAAATTCCAATATCACTGTAATGCGTGTAAATTTTGCTTCGAGTTCCAGGGGGAGCCATCAGTAACCTGGGAGAAGCGAAGGTAAACATGAGAGAAGCGGGGAGAGCCAAAAAGATGAGAAATCCTCTCTCTGACTGCACGCAACTGCGGGTATGGACATGCGGGTACGGGTATACCCGCAGTTTCGCGAGACCCGTACCCGTACCCGCACTGATACACGCAACTTTGCGGGACCAGCACCCCAATACCCGCATACCCGTACCCGAATACCCGCACGATTTCGGGACCCGAGTGACATCACTGATGTACACACACCCGGTCGCCGAACGCCAATCATTGAAATGTCGGCTCTGTTAGCGAATAATGGACTCTTGGAATTTATAGTGGACTGATCCACAATCCACAACTGATCGCATAAGTTCCGCACAATAAGTAACGTGATTTTTGATCAAGGCGTCTCTGGTCGCGTTCATAAACCAAACGAACGTTTTAGCTAGAAATAAGGGAGCAAAACACACCAGTCAAAAAGGCTGAGGCTTGACGACGCCGTCGAACGGATTGCTGCTCGCAAAACATCTGCGCGTCACTGGATATCTTTTTAGAGTCTCTACTTGAAAGAGCGCAACAATCACAGTATATCTCTTCTTCATCTACGGAAATCTATTTCACTGATTTGATACTATAGACCACGTAAAGCCATGGCCGCCTGACTCTGTCGAAGCATTCTAGACTGGACAGACGTCTGTCTACACTGACCTCTGTCTGAGACGCTTAGAACCACTGCAGAGGAGACAATGAGGAAGTTGGGCCAATCTTCAGGATTGTGTATTCTCCGCAAAAACTGTTGTGCTATCTTCTCGCCACCACAACAAAAAACGGAACGACACAAAGCTACACTGCTTTCGTCCTCGGACAACTGTCCTGAACGATACTGGCGACTCTGCTAGCCAGCCCTCTTTGGCATAAAAACGCATTACATGTCAGCACCAAACGTTTCAAAAAAAGTTTCATGGGTTTAAAAGTGGGGCCTATGGGAGTATAATTTTGTGTATTGAACCGTTTAGATTAGTTTTCCAGGAAGCGCAAACCTGGCAGGAAAGTGGTGACATTAAAATCTCTTCTCTCGCCCATGAATGAAAGCGCCAACTAGGGAATGACATTTGAAAACCGGGTTCAGAGTCGGATATAAGAAAGCGCCACCCTGACCTGGCAACGAAATGCTAAAAAAGTGTTTGCCCTGCTCCGTGTGGCCCCACTTTGAAACCCAGTAAACTAACAGAAAGAATGGGAGTAGATTCTGACTAATGACTGGCAGGAACACATCAGTTTTGCGCGTGCCCTTCCAAGCGTAACTAAAAGTAGGATAGAACGGCTACTAAAAGTAGGATAGAACGGTTCCAAAGGACGATAAATAGAAGTTTTAAAAATTTTTGCCCATAAAGCCCTTGGAACTGTTGCGCGCAGACAGAGCTGTGTCCCGACCCGAAACCTCGGGATTCCCGACCCGGCGTCCCGTCCCGATCCCGAAGCTTCGGGAATCCCGACCCGAAATCCCGTCCCGATCCCGAAGCTTCGGGAATCCCGACCCGAAA
>JADLIF010002284.1:0-28202 GCA_016648015.1 Steinernema khuongi | reverse complement strand
CCTTAAAAAATTCGTTTGCGGATACGGGCAGAAACGGACTTCACGGTAATTATGTACACACCTAGACATATCCAAATAACACTGTCAAGAAAATAATAAAAAGGATCAATTGGGGTACTTTACTATTAAGAACCCTCTTGCTTTGCTTCCTGTTACACCTTTTAATGCATGAAAAAGTTTACAGAAGGAAAAGAATTGAAATAATATAACATATCCAAGCTACATATAATAGCCTATCAAAGGACAGTTCTGACCAGAGTTATTAAGCATCTGTAAAGCATTCTGGAATCAGTTTCAACCTTGTTTTAACCGTTATAGAAGACCAATCAGCACGACTACGATGATTAAGCATTGGTTCCAGTTAATTTTTTGCGGTGAAGATTGTACTTCAGTTACCGTAACCACTGTAATCGCTAGCCGTCACGAAACAAACCACTGTTTTGAATAAAGGCACCCTTTGCACTGTTCTGGCCTTTAAAATCTAAATTTTTGCACTTTGTTTTCAAACAGTTGTGTTTTGATGCAACTAAAAGCGCCTCTACTGATGCGTCAGCACATCGCATATTCAAAAGCCACTCTGCATGTAAACGTCTTGACCCTGACAGAACTCTGCAGACCCTATCTCGATGGGATCTCGCATGTTCTTCTGTCGTTGTAACCTCCTGCACGCGGAAACACCTTTCCACTGCGGAGCGCCTTTGTTGATCGACGCCAGACGCATAAACAATGCGCCGCTCCGGTGTGGTGTTCGATCAGGCCAGACGCATCAATTTGTTATTCATCACTTGTGACAATGGCGTCGGTGACATTTGTAGATGTCGCTTTTGTAAATAATGTGGCTGACCAGGAAGCGTCCCGCAGCGAAGAAGCAGGAAACGCTTCCGCCTACGTGCAAAGAGCTGGTCGCTTCCTAGGCTTAAAGAAAAAGAAGTATGCCTTTGTAAGAAACTAGAAACGAATTATGATTTCGAACCTATCCGACTTGGAACTAAAAACGCCTTCTTGGTTCAAAATTCTCTGTGGCTTTGAGGTGTCTTTGTATGTCGCTTGATTGCAATGCCTTGCAGCTCTTGAAGCCACGACTGCTGTATCGACTACGACTATGATGATCAATCATTGATTCCGGGTCCACTTCATTCTCTTGATTGGTCTTCAGCCATTTCTGCTAGAGGCCAAAACAGAACGAGAGTTGTGACAGTTGTGACAAGCTAAAACACAAAACTACAAAGACCAAAGAGAAAGCTACAAAGGGATTATGAATGAGTGTGAAATCTAAAACCGTTAGATATACAGTAGAAACGATGGCGACCATCAGTGCGACCATGGCGACCATCGATTCGCTCCATGTAAATTTGCACTACCATGTCATTTTGATGGAAGAAGCTTCTTAGGCCTTCCGTTTTATGCCACTGCACAGTTACCCTGCCAAGGTCAACAAAACGCTTTATTCTTCATGTGCCCAAACGGTTTGCATTATTGAATGGCAGAATCATGGTTAGTGGACGATTTACTTCTCGGCAAAACACTCATCGTAGGCAATAGACAATAGACATATCACAACCCCAGTCAACATTGCCACAATGAACCAGCCAAAAACCGTGCCGACAAAGAGGATACCTGGATCCACTTCATATTTCTTCTCCCCGGCAGGAATGCACGTTGTCACACGACGATATACCATCGTCCTGTACGCCTCCATGATAACTTCTGCACTAGCGTCCTTAGGAAGACAACTTTCCAGGACTCCTGGTGTGGTTGTCTTCTTCAATTCACTCCAATAGGCGTCTTAAAGGCGTTTTTAGCAGAATTCCAATCCTTGTCACTCACCAGTATGCTGGCGGTATACATCGTGAGTGAGCTCCTTTAAGTCGGCAACCTTAAGGTCGAATCGAAGAAGAGCGTCGTGGAGTGTGGCCAGAGTGGTCTTCTCGGGAGTGGCAATGAAAGCCATAAGGAACTTCTCTAGAGCAAAGGACCTGTCCATGCTCAGAGCTTTGAGGTATCTCTCAATAGCTGAGATAGTTCCACTATAAGGCTTGTGCTGATTCCGAGCGAGGACCACCTCAAAAAGTGCCTGTAAAGGGAAGAATAGTTGACTGCACTTCGCTATTCCTTACCTGTTTCTTAAGATAGTCGTCATCTTCACTCTGAGAAAGCTCCCTTTGAAGAGCTTGTGCATGGTCAACAAGTACATTGAGTCTTTGACTTGTATTAGTTAATGGGGTGCATCCATAGATTTCATGACGGAGCAAGAAATTGAAGTGGGACACTTGGCGTTGGTGGATGGAGTAAGCTTTGTCCAGATATTCACTTGTATCTACAATGGTGACCTAAGAACAGAGACCCGACCCTTCGGAGATTACGCTCGATCCAATGGCAGCTCTGCCTAAGAACTTCTCGGAGTTCTTGTAATTTATGATGTATCAATCTCGACGTTAATAATATGCTGGAAAAAGATGTGGGCTTTCAATAATGAGCTATTAACTTCTTGGAATTTAGGCCTGAAGGCTTGGAATTCTTAATGTAGCGATGAAACTATCTAGGCGGTAGGGATGTCTTATTATTGTGCTGAAAACCAGTTTGCCTTCAAAAAGAAAAGCTACATTGTAAGGTCACAATGAAAAACGGACACTTTAGACAGAAATTTGATCCACAGGAGTCAAAGCTGTGGTAAACACATGGGAACCGTAGTCTTTTAAAGTTTTAGAATGTTTAGAGCATATAGTTTGTTTTCGCAGCAACACCCACCACTGAAAAAACTATTTACCGTTGCATAAATCGTGTGTGGCAGCACCTGTAAGGTTAAATGGAGTTGTCTTCTATCAAATCTTAGCCTTGAGTATTTCTCAATAACAATGCTCAAAGTTATCGACATTTAGAGAAATCCTACTTACCACATGGTTTCGAAGTGTCCTCGCGGTCGCTGGTATAATACATCCAACCACCAGAAATTACGATTGCGGTGCTTATAACGAGAGTGAGGACAATTAGGATGATGTCACGTTTTTTCATAGAACCACATGACATCGATCCACCAAATCCATCGCTGAAGTAGAGCGCACCGAAAGCGAGAGCTAGCATCATGTATCCGAGGTCGCAAATTCGTGACTGTGGAAAGGAAAGACAATTCAGATCACAAGTTCACAGAGATGGCACTTATTGTGTCAAGATTACACATCACACCATGTAAACACACCTACACTTTTTCATCACTTCGCGCCTTGTGAGAAAGTATGCAAAAGAGCCATCGTCTCAGAAAAAGCTAATAAACTTTCAATTGTCATCAAAACTTACAATTTAAAGAACCTTGGCTCACCTCCTCACCCACCAACTTAATACATCAGGAGATGAATAAACATTTTACTTCTCATACTGCGGTGTGAATACACCACCGAATTTGTCGAGATGTACATACATATATAACTGACAAGAAGTAATGCTAGAACATAAGTGGATAGAAGGGATTTCAATAGATTAAGAAAGGAAAAGTTTTCGGAATCCGAAAACCAATGGAAAGGTTACAAACAGCAGAAGCATCAGTAGGATCGGGGTGCCAATGAGCGGGCCAACGAAGAGTGCCCAGTAAGCGATTTTGTACTTCCCCTTCCCGGTAGAAGCGCATGAGATCACGCGTGGCTCTGTCATCGTTCTGTACTCCTCCACGATGTTCTCTGCGCTGGTGTTTGCAGAGAGACAACATTCCCTGATTCCGGGAGTAGTTTTCCGTTTCAAGTTACTCCAGTAGGTGTCTTAAAGCTACTTTTAAGAGTTATGCGCTCCGAGCAACTCACCTATATGCTCATGATATTCAGCGTGAGTGACCTCTTTCAGCTCGGCGAGTTCCAGATCGAATTTAACAAGGTTTTCTTGGAGAAATTCCACTTTGGCCTTCCTGGGATCGTAAACGAAATCTACCAAAAAGTTCTCCATAAAGAAGGTTCGGTCCATATTGAGGGATTTAATGTATCTATTGATGGCTGAGGTGCTTTCACAGCGTGATGCATTCTCTTTCTGTGCGACCATCACCTTAGCGAGAGCCTGAAAACGTAGGGATAACCACAATTTTTAGATGTTGTTTACCAGCTCCTTGCGATAAGCAGTATCTTGGCCTTCGGAAAGCTCTTTTTGGAGCGCCTTCTCTTCGTCGATAAGTCCTCGAAGATGGAAAGCCATAGGAATTCTTGTATATAAATACTTGTTTGCGTCCTTCTCAATGATCCATTGGTGGAAGGAATAGTCGAAATGAGCCAAGTGGCGGTCGTAGAAAAGGTGAGCTTTGTCAAGGTACGCATTCACATCTGAAGCAGGTACAGTGCTTAGCTTTCGTGGACTGCGCTAGAGCGAGGCCTTAACGATGTGCAGCTTAAGAGGATTTCTTACCTTTGCAACCTTTTAGATTGTAAAAAATGCTCCTTTACACGATAACCAGTTTGGAAAAGCAAAAAGTAACATCTACAAGCGGTACTTACCACAGGGTTTCGAAGTGTCGTCGTGGTCGCTTATGTAATACAGCCAGGTTGACCCGACTATGATTATAAAAGTCAGGACAAGAGCTAGATTGAATCCAAGTTCTTCGTCCTTACTCAGCTTCTTTTTGCTATTCCCGTTTGAAGTCATTTTCTGTCAATGAGAAGAACTTTGCACTGGAATGGGAAGACGATAGCGACCCAAGACGATGAACGGGGCCGAGAACAATGAAGGCAGGTTGACACATTCCTGCTGAGAAATGGTGGTGACGGATATTGAAGTTCACACCATATAAAAGCAGCCGCCCTTGTTCGTCGATTCGTGTCATGTTTCTCCCGAAGTGAAAGAAGAACGAGTTCACACTTGAAAGCCGGAAAACGCCCAGTAACTTCACTTCTGAAGAATAGCTTCCAAGGACTAGTTGGAATTTGGCCGTATATACTTTCCACTGAACCAAAGCTTAACTTTAGCACTACATATAAACGATTTCCATTTCAGGCGCTTACAGGGCGGAAAAAAGACAGAGGCAAAGCTTTTACTCATATAGTTTCATCCACAACAGCGCTTATAACAGAATTTATTAAAGCAAACGTTTTAAAAACAAACAAATCAGATAATGTAACAGAATTCAATAACGTAACAAGTGGAATGGGAATGTGACAAAATTTGATCATTAATGAATGGTGGATTACGCATTGTGAGGTTTATCTAGATGAACCGTCACAAAGACCACGTACAGAAAGGAAAAGCTTTCGGAATCCGAAAACCAATGGAATGGTTACAAACAGCAGAAGCATCAGTAGGATCGGGGTGCCAATGAGCGGGCCAACGAAGAGTGCCCAGGAAGCGACTCTGTACTTCCACTTCCCGGTAGGAACGCATGAGGTCACGCGTAGCTCTGTCGCCGTCTTGTACTCCTCCACGATGCTCTCTGCGCTGGTGTTTGCAGAGAGACAAGATTGCGTGATTCCGGGAGTACTTTTACGTTTTAGGTTACTCCAGTAAGCGTCTTAAAAATACTTTTAAGAGGCATGCGTCCAATCGACTCACCTATATGCTCATGATATTCAGCGTGAGTGATCTCTTTCAGTTCGGCGAGTTTCAGATCGAATTTAGCAAGGTTCTCTTTGAAAAATTCCACTTTCGCCCTCCTGGGATCGTAAACGAAATCTACCAAAAAGTTCTCCATAAAGAAGGTTCGGTCCATATTGAGAGATTTAATGTATCTATCGATGGCTGAGGTGCTTTCGCTGAGTGACGCATTCTGTTTCTGCGCGACCATCACCTTAGCGAGAGCCTGAAAACGTAGGAATAACCACAATTTTTAAATGCTGCTTACCAGCTCCTTGCGATAGGCAGCATCTTGGCCTTCGGAAAGCTCTTTTTGGAGCGCCTTCTCTTCGTCGATAAGTTCTCGAAGATGGAAAGCCATAGTAGTTCTTGGGGTGCAGCACTTCTCTGCGTCGTACCCAAGGATCCATAGGTAGTAGAAATGGTCGAAATCAGCCATGTGGCGGTCGAAGAAAAAGTAAGCTTTGTCAAGGTAGGCATTCACATCTGAAGAAGGTACATGTGAATCAGTTTGTGCATATGGCACGATACTGTTGACGTGCTTAGGTTTCGTGGGCAGTAAACACGCTAGAGAGATTCTTAGCTTTGCAATCTTTTAGACTGTAAAAAACCAGTTTGGAAGAGCAAAAAGCAACATCTACAAGCGGTGCTTACCACAGGGTTTCGAAGTGTCGTCGTGGTCGCTAATATAACCCAGCCAGGTTGAGACGGGTATGATTATAGCAGTCAGGAGAAGAGCTAGATAGATTGCAATCTTTTCGCAGTCGTCCTGACTCAGCTTCTTTTTACTATTCTTGTTTGAAGTCATTTCCTGTCAGTGAGAAGAACTTTGAACTGAAAGACAAAGACAGTAGCGACTCAAGAAGATGAATTCATGGGACACGTGAGTGCAGAGGTCGAAGACAATGAGAACGTTGACACTTTGCTGTTCAGAAGTGTCATTATGAGATTAACATTCACACCATATAACAGTATCCGCCCTCCTTCGTCGATTCTTGTCATGTTTGTCATGAGCGACTCCACACTTATGTACATGGTAGTATACCTGACTACACCTTCAACTTATATGTTTCCTAATCACAACAGTGGCTTGTAGCCTCTGTTCGTTCGATATTCTCAAGTCAACTCGATATCTGCCTGGATTCGATAAGGCCTTGTCAGGTCGACTCGGCGTGCTACCTAACAAGAAAATTCCACAAGCAAGATCGGATCCGTTTCTTTTAGAAAAACACGTCGTCTGAATAACTTAACGGGCCATTCCATCTTTAGAGCTCCGTAGATCCGTACCACGGGCGGGCGTATTATGCACTGTGTTTCCAATTACTGAGCGGAATTTCAGCTACATGGCACAGCTTATTTCACCCACATGTACCTTTCTCCTCTCGTCCTTCATCGTCTTCTTTTTCCGCTCCGCTACACTTTTCGTCGTTTCTGTCCTCACAAAGCACTCCACTCTGGGAAAAGCTCGTAATTTCCGAGGAATACCTAGCCAGAAGACAAAAGGACTAGCGTTGTTTCACATAGCTCACTGACCTTACGTCATTTGCACGAATTCTATAGCCGGAAAGTGCACTCATTAGCAACCCGGTGCTGTTCGGTGGCGGTCAGCTGAACAGCTACTGGAGATGTTTGGTCATCGCAGGGTTTTTCTGTACTCGGCACCTCATGTCCTTTCTTAGCTGGCTGCGATTCCTGTGATCTCCTTCTCACGAGTTTCGTCTTTGAACGACCAACGAGTATTCGGGAAAGTGTGTCCTTCTTTGTAAACACTGTCCTCCCTGGTTCTCGGGAGTCCAAAATCGCTATGGACTACGGCGAATTCGTCTACCTCGTCTACAGAAAATATCAGTTCTACTACCAGCTTGGCTGTGGCGCCTTCATTGTCCTCATCAACCTCCTCTCCCTGACGCTCTACCGTGTCCCTCACAGTCCGCGTTTTGGGATGCTAACCATGCTCCTGCTCACCTACGTCATCTTCGCCTTACTGACCATTACTGTAGCCTCGCTGGAGTCCCTCCCGGGCAGACTCCTCATCAGTGTTGTCGCCAGGAACTCGAGGGCGCGTTTCGTCCTAGCCTTCTCCCCTGTGCTTGCCCAGCAGCTCGTCTCCGTGGCCGGAGTCTTTGTCGCCATAGATCGCGTCCTCTTCATGACCATCCCCGTGAGGCACTCCTTCAATGGACTCGGTCGGAAGCTGGCGACCACGGCGTCGCTCCTGAACGTCGCCACCATGCTTGTTTTCTTCGCTCCACTCCCCTTCTTTGCGGCCGAAGCTCGTGTAGATCCAATCTTCCGCCACGTCCGCTACTGGACGCTCTATGGAGTGTCGGCGACACTCACTCTGGAGACGATTCTCTACGTCGTATTTGTCGTTCAGTTTCGGAGATACACAAAGAAGAGAAGGAGCGCCTCAGGGAAGTCGCACTCAACTCAGGTAAGATATATATCTTCTGGCCGTCTTCAGATTCCCAATTCTGCCCAAAGTCTTCGCTAATGTCTCCTGCTTCAGGCGAACCACATCGTCTTATTCCAAGCCGTGTGCCACACTTCGCTTTCCACGGTGCCTTACCTCCTTGAGATGCTGAACTCCGTGGAGACAGGACTGGACTCGCCGTGGGTAATTTGGGTCTCATACGCGTCTCCCTACTTCCCGGCCATGTTTGTATCGAGCATCGCCCTCTCTTCCTCCTTCAGCTTCTACAAGCTCTGGCGGAGGAGGCGAACGCTACGGAGTGTTTCCAGCGTCGTTGTAATAACAAGCTCCTCCAGATAAACTTCTCCCAGCGGAGTGGCTACTTGTCAACACATCAACCAAGGTTTTAATCCAGAAGGTGAAGCGGCTCTTTTAAGATCTTGTTCTTCCGAACTCGCATTTTCTACACATGATTAACCAAGCATTAAATAATTAATCTACGGGCTACTGCCTCTAGTGGAGAAGCTCTGAACCACACGTGAAGTCGGGGGCTTCTGCTTCAGTTTACACAGTGTGAAGAGCACCGAGATCAGGACGTTAGCCGTGAAGTACACGTGGTTGAACTCATTGACGTCGTTGGCCCACTCGAGCTCCCAACTCTCCACGCGCTCGTTGTAGATGGCGAGTGCGTTGGGAACGATGCAGAAGAGTGTCTGTGAGACACACAAGAAGAGCGTTATGTGGTTGGCCTAAAGATCGATGGCTTGAGTAGTTAGAAGAGTGTCGGTTGAAACGCAAAGTTTTTTTATGTATTTCCAATGTGACAGGTTCTTCCAAGGAATTTTTTCATGCTTGAAAAGGTGAAAACCCACCCGGTTGGTCAGCGCACAACCAGCGCTCTGTTTTCGGACGTATCGGGCGAACTGGATGCCAAAGGTGACGTGCAGGATCACTTCGACGAGGAGAGTGAAGTTGAAGAAGAGCGTGAGATACCGGATGACGTCGTAGGCGCTGACTGCATCATCGTCGAAAGGAGTCAAGAAGAGCAACGCCCCTAAGAGTCGACTTCAGAATGGTGACACTTCTAGGTTTTCTACTTTTGACATGGATTTTAACGCCAAATGAGATTCATCATCACGCGGATAGGCATTTGTATCATAAACCAAAGAGTTCAAAAGTTCACTTTTCTGTTCATTCAGCCCTACCTGAAAGGACAGCCACCAGAGTTGCGTTAACCACAAGAGAGAGGGCGGATGTCTTGGCGGAAATCTTCAACTTGAAGTACTTGATGGGTGCAGACATGACTAGGACACGGTCGAGGGCAAGGCAAGTCCCGGAGACCGAGACGAATTGCTGGGAGAGCTCCTCGACAGAAATGAGCGTTGAAGGGAAGTAGGGGTCCGTAGGAAAAAGACCCAGGTTCTGGAGGAGCGAGATGGAGGAGGTGACTATATTGACCGAAGCGAAGAAGACGCAGGTGGCCAAGTGGGTCAGGAGCATTCCGAGTGGCTGAGCCTTCTTGGACCGGCGGGTGAAGACAAAGATAGTATAGCAAGAGAGCCCAAGGGTTACGGTACTGACGGAAGGGAAGTAGAAGTGTTGCCAGGAAACAGACATGGCGGGGAGTGTGGGAGACTCGGTGGAAAAGAGAAGCTGGCAAAAGTGCAAACTGTGGGAGAAGTGGTGAGGCGGAACGTGGAGAAGCTCCCGAGTGGAAAGATGAAGCATCAATGGCTGAATAGAGCGGGTTATAAGTAGAACTGATTTAGACTCATAGGTCGACCTTTCCCGGGAGAACGAACGGAATTTGTGATGTACTAATTAACATTAGCATTGATCCATGGAGAGAGGAAGTGAGTAATTTACTCCTATTCCTTTGTAGTCGGGAAAATTCTAAAACAAAGTTAGGAAGTCCTTGATATTTAGATAAAGTAAATTAGCATTCACAATTTGTAAAAATAAGTAACTTTTCATTGGACACCCTAGGTAGGGTGCTGTAGAGAGCCCACTGATGAAAGCTTTTGCTTTGGCAGCGGTTTCTTTGGCTTAAAACAATTTGTCGGAAACAAAAGGAACGGAAAAACGTTGGTCCATGAGAAGAAGCTTAAAAAATGTGTTAACTTGACTAAGGCTGCAGTAAACTGACACAAAAAGCACAGATCCTTGTTGGTCAAGCCGTATACTTCCTATTTCCCTCAGACTAGTTCTTTTCACTTCTGCAATTAATACTGCACTTAAATGTGCACTTTAAGCGAGACACGATTACCTATCTCGTCGATTATTTTCCAACCTGCGTATTAATTACTTGCTAAATGTCTTGTTTAGTGTCTTGGATAACAAAAATTCGTCAGCGGCGAAATTAAATATAATCCAAAGGCGGTCCAATTTACAACTATTAGGTCTTTTGAGAGCCATCTTTGGAATGACCGCAGATTAACTTGCAGGTAATACTTTGCACAGACCGTCGATCACTTGACAATAATGTCCTAACAACAGTTTTCCCATCCCCACGGTTCCCAGATTCAGGACAAAGACGTGACCGTGAGAACCTTCCCAGAGTCATCTGGATAGCAGCTTCTAGACATTATCCAGCTTTACCAGTTTCACTGAGCATGGACTACTTCTCCATGGGGAGACAACATGTCTTCCTAATCACCTGTAGCTCCTTAGTGGTGATCTTAAACCTCATCTGCCTTCTGATACTCCTTCACCGGTCGGCGCCCTTCTCCCGTTTTGGAATGCTCTTCGCAATGTTCGTGACTCGGGTCGTCTACGGTCTCATGACGATCTCGGCGTCTGCCTTATGGCTCCTGCCACCACCCGTCTTCTTCGAGACCGTCTTTGGGAACACGCGCCTGCTTCTCTGTTCGCTGCTGACTCCGCACCTTGCGGAGCAGATCGTCTCCGTCAGCGGAGCGCTCTGTGCTTTGGACAGAGTGCTCGTCATGGCTACAAATGTGCGCTACAACGTCTTCAGGTTGGTGGCAGGAAGAACTTTAGAACTATTCTGAGTGGTAAACTGTCCTGAGGACCAATGGGAAATTTAGCAGGGTCAGCTACCCAAACTATTGATTAAAACTCAAATTAGAGCTGAAATACTAGGTTTTTACAGGTTATGGATGTCTCCCATTTTTGTAGGTTAGGAACGGTCATGTTCTTTTGCTATTAGTAGCCTTGTTCAGAGTCGGAGGCCGTCTCTCCTTCACCGCTCTCCTGATCAACGTGTCCACACTTACATGCTTCTACGGCGCCACTGCTGTCCTTAGAAGCACGAAAGAGCTGAACTTCGTCCAGTTCACACATGATGTGCTCAAATACTGCGTGTTTCCACTCACCCTTCTCGGATCCACACTGCTCTACGTCGTATTCGCCGTTCAGTACCGACAGTTCTACCTAAGGAAGCTCACCTCAATTGACAGGAAGCAGGCCCTACAAGTTATTTGAATCCAATTTCGTCGATCTAACTTTTGGTTCCAGGCAAATCAAATGGTGCTCTTCCAAATGGTGGTGCACATTGTGCTCTGTGCGATTCCCAATGGTCTCGCCACGCTTAACTCCCCCTTTATACGGTTGAGGATGAACTGGGTCGACTCCATGGAACCCTTCAACGGATTGATGTTTTCCATGAGCGTTCTGCTGGCGTCACTTTTTACAGCGATCAAGATGAGACCGCGGAGGATATTCCTAAGGGTTGCATATAGTAGTTCGAGTCCTTGTACAAGGTGATGTTTTCAATAAATGTCATACTGTCAACACTCGTTGCCATTAGGCTGGAGTAAGAGATCTTCTTTATAAAAATATAGGCATGGAGGCCATAAGTCCTCGCAATTAGAACCTTATAAACTTTAAACAAAATTAAACACATAACAGAACAATGTCACCTCCATAAACTGGCCGATCTCAGGCAACCTTTCCATCTGGACTAGGGTTCTTGCCCTGTGTCATTGTTGATTTAACCACCACGTGGATCTTCCTTGGCCGCAGTCGGTGCATGGCGAACACGGACGTGGAGAGGACGCTGGTGGCGGAGAGAAGGTCCAATGCAAAGTCTAGGTCGTCGATCCAGAGACGTCTAAGGCCGATTACGGGTGCCTTCAAGAGGACGATTGTGTGGGGCACAACGCAGAGGACAAACGTGCCTAGCACGTGGTAGAGAACGATTAGGTTCGTCTGAAAGAGGCCGAATATTCATAACATCATGACCCTTCGAATGAGGTTTGTAAAGCCAGGCACTAGGAATCTTATATTCAGTAGATCTTCAAGCTGTAACGAACTCCCATAGCTCGACTGTTTTGCCTTTTGCATCTACCCTCTATCTCCTTACCTGCTCCGTATGCTTCTTCAAAAAGAAGTTCTTCTTGTTCCGCGTGTACTCTCTCAGCTTGAAGACAAAGATGACGTGGAGCGCGGTTTCCAAGAACATTGTCACTGACAGTAGCCAAGACTGGAGGAAGGTCAGCAGCTGGAGGACGGCAAGGCGTCGGCGCACCACATACTCCAAAAGGACGAAGGCCGCGACGTACCCTACGAAGATTAGGACGCAGAGTACGGCAGAGAAGACGCCCAGTTTCACGCTGAGCTTCTTGTTTGCGTATCGGATAGGAAAGAGCATAAGGAGCACTCGGTCGAGGGCAAGGAATGCTCCGCCAATGGAGACGAGCTCCTTGGACAAGAGAGGAGAAGCGTAGGCCACAAAGAGCACCTCGTCGTTGGCCATGACCACATCGAAGTAGGTGTCCCAGGGTAGGGACCTCAGCACCGCGGAGAAGGTGTTCAGCACTCCATAAAGGACGAACACAGCGAAGAGCATAAAGAGCATCCCAAAACGCGAGTTCCCGGGCGGGCGCCTGGAGTGGAACAGAAGGAGGAGCGCGTTCAGGACGACGATGGCGACGGAGGCTCCCGTCAGGAAGCAGGAGGCGAAGTACTTCTTCAGCGGACTCCAGTTGGGCGCTACGAAGATCATATCGACCGAGAAATGGGAAGGCACGCGGATCCACGCAATTAGCGCGCAATTTAAAACCATTTATTTTCGTCATAATGAAGGCAAGAAGTTGAAGGTGACTCAGGGTAAATTGCGCCGCCATTTGGAGCACTTACCGTCCGTGATCTTTCCATGCTTCTCAGGAAGGGCTTGATGAGAAGGGAGCGATGAAGGAAGAGGCGACCTTGGCACGGAGAACGGAAGTCGGACGGCGTTGTTGGTATCTACTGCGCTGTGTGGTGACATCTGCCCAACTACACATAAATGCCTTTATTTTCTAGTGCATCACAACAAGAAGGTGTCGATTAGAATCGTTGCCTTCCTAGTGGCCGTTCTTGTGACCGACCGAACAAGGCGCTGTGACCAGCACAACAACTGTCCTTGGCACAAGCATGTAAAGCGTGAAGGCGGAGGTGAGTAGAACGCTCGTGCAGAACATTGGCTCGGCAAAGATAGCCGCATACTCTAGCCAGTCCGCGCTCTTCTTCAGAGATGTCATCGTAGAGAGGCAAAAGAGTGCGTTGGGGACGGTGCACAGCAGTGTGTGGCTGACCGTTTGGAAGAAGACGATCAGGTCCGTCTGTAAAAGACGCATCTTACTACGGCTCTATACTCCACTAGTACTATTTGACAAGTACAAGGCCCCACGACGTTCTTACCTGGCAGCGTTGAGTGTCCACAGTCGCCGAGCTGTTCTTTCGGAACCTCCGGAACTCTACCAGGAATACGACGTAAAGGAGGCTTTCGACAGCGAGGGTACCCGAAAGAACGTAGTTTTTCAGAACTGCATGAAGCGCGAGGATAAAGGGCGAAACATTGGCGAAGAAGACGACAACTATGAAGACCGCGACGAAGGCGCAGTTCACCAGCACAGCCGAGCACCCAATGCGTAGGCTAACTGTCCGGGCCCTGTAGCGGAAGGGGAAGGACATGAGGAGGACTCTGTCCAGGGCAAGGAATCCACCGCTGACCGAGACCATCTGCTGGCACAAGTAGGGTGACAAGCCGGCCACCCACAGGAGTTCGCCGCTGTTGGCGAAGATCTCTTGTCTCCGGTCCCAGGGGACCACACGCAGAGCCAATGAGGGGAGATTACACAGACCAAAGCAGAGGAAAGTCACGAGGAAGGCGATCAGCGAGCCAAACTGAACTCGGCGCCGGAGCTGTAGGAATAAAGAGATGGAGTTGAGAACGACAATGGCCACGCAACAGAGGGCGTCCAAGTACTGCCTGTAGACCGTTTGGAACAAGTAGATGAAGGTTGAGGAGGAAGTAGCATTCATGGAGGCCAAAAGCTCAGGATCCATCCAGATGCTGGCGATGTGACTTCAGGCGAGAAAACAAAGCTTAATTAACCGTTCTGTCAACGGGGAAGTTAATTAACTGTTTTGCGTGTCATTGTCTACCTTCTGTTACCTTTGGCTTTGTTTCAGAAGCACCTGCTTGGCCTTCTACCCTTCGCCTTCTATGCGTCATTGTTAATGTATGCGGAGTTCTACAGTAATATACTTATTTGAGAGACAGATCGGTTGAATTGGATTTGTCAACAACTGGTACAAAGGAAAGATATAAGAATAAGTTAATAGGAGGAGCAATAGGACCCAGTCTGTCCTACTATATGTCCTGCCGAGGTTCTACATAGTCGCACGTTACTTTAACAGCCATTTTGTGTCCCTGTAGATATCCTTGTTTTACTTTACGGAGTAAGGAAGGATCTGGCCGGGTTACTGTGCTTAACGGATGACAGTGTCATGCTTGATGACGCCTCTATCCAGTTAGCGATTTGCATCTGCATGTGTTCCAGGAAAACTAAACGTTTTGGCAACGTCACGTAAGTAGAGTGTTTTAGTTGAAAACAATTACGCGAATGCAATCTTTGATTTGAGATAGCCTTGGAAAACGCCTTTCTTAAGGTGCCCAAAGGAGCTCGCCCTAGTAAGTAGCAAGTATAGAAGGATATCCCATGTGAAGACGACGCAGAACTCGTCCATGGTTCTTTCACCTTTTATGCATGACTGTTAAGAAGTAGAGATGTCGAGCAGGAGACGGTCCTCAATCTTAGAAACACCATGTTTTAAATGGACAAAGTTCAAATAGTATTTAATTCTTTTGAAGTGGGCTTTCGTTGAAATGCACAATTGCCTCTAAAAGATGACCTTAAACTTTCACAGCAGCTCAATTGATATTCCACGTGCAGTAGCACAATTCGATAAGCGCCTTTCATGTAGTAGTGGCTCAAGCTGTACGCTCTGAATGATACTATATGGTAGTATGTTTGCTTGATGTCGTGTTCTATGTGGCATTACTACTCATCTGCAGCGGACCAAAAAAGCTTTACCCTTTTTGGAACGTCTTGCAAGTGAACTGTTTGCAACGCGCATGCAATTATAATTTATTTTACTCTTTTAACACCACTTCAACCAAATTGGATTACGCCCTTATAAATGATCTCCTGGCCTTGGTGCATACGAAATGACACAACAGAAAAAAGAAACGGCCAATCGTTATCAGGACACTGTGACCGTGCGGGTGGTGACCCTCTGGAAGTTCCTGCTCTATATATTCTGAGATTCTTGAGAAAACAGTGGACTATCTATGCATATGTACACGATCTCGACCGGGGGACCCGACCCCTCAGATTCACTCAGATAGAAGCGACCGCACAGAGGAGCGTCACGTTCCTTGCCTGGATGCTCTCGGGGAAGTGACCGAGGTCGAACAACCAGAAGGCCCACGTGTTCATGTTGAACAGCGTGATGCCTATGCAGACAAGGTCGAGAACGAAGCCTGTGTAGGCCATCTCGAACATCGACACCAAGCCCGTCTCGTAGACGATCGCGTTGGGAGGCGTCGCCCTGAAGGAGATGTGGGTGACGAGGTCTCTGCACTGGGACACCTACATGGGGAACATGAAGCTGAAGTTGGCGGAGATGGTGAGTGGAAGAGCGAAGTAAAGCGGGTTGATGCGGAGCGCCTCGCCGACGCCGAACGAGATGGGGACGAAGATGGAGGCGGTGCCCGCGTTGCCCATCAACTCGGTGACGAAGGTGACGAACGTGGCGATGGCCGTTTCCATGCGGAAGACGGAGCCATGAGTGAACTGCTCCAGCGCGAAGCAGGAGACGAGGGAGCCGAGTCCGCTCAGCTCCACGGCGCGCGAGATGGCGAAGCCGGCTCCAACAAGGAAGAGGAGCGACCAGGGGAACTTGGCGTGGACGACTTCCCAGCTGAGAAGTCGTGGCACCGCCTTCTTTGGTTTTGAGATGTCCTGGAAGGATGTATATGGATAAATCGTGGACACGTTACGGTGGGATACATATGTACTAGAAGTTTTGAGGGTTTTTGGGTTGGAAAGGGGTCAAGAAGGACCTGAAAGTATATCTCACCTCATGTTCAAATGAGGGCATCTCCCTCGGCCACAGAAACATCAAGAAAATAACAAAGATGCCGACGCTCGCATCACTCAGCATCTCTCCGCGGGACCCAAGTAGATGCTTCCAGCCAGGCACAAAGCCAGGGTCTGAGCTCATCCAACTGAAGATCATGACGACGTAGAGAGAGAGGACGGACTTCTCGGCGAACGTCACCGGGCCCAGCTGCTTGTAGGCCCGCGCGATGGACTCTCCGACGCGGACAGCTTGTCTTTGCTCCGCTTCTGAAGGCCGGGAGTACATCTGCAGCAGGTTCTTGGGGCCGATAACGACGAGATGCACGGTTAGCCAGGCGGCGAAGAGGTAGAGAACCATTGGAGGCACGCTGAATGCCATCCACGAAAGATAAGTTATGCCAGTTTCGCCATTGGGGTACCACCTAGAAGAAGGGGTTAGAACCATAAACGTCCTTTTTTTCAGAAAATCTTGTTTTCTGAGGTTTTTGTAATCCTAATTGTCGGAGAAAAGCACAAATCTGGTGCCTACCTCCGGATATTCTCACGTAAAATGAGACTAGGCGCGTTGCCGACGATGGTGCCAGTGCCTCCAACGAGAGAGGCGTAGCTGCAGGACAGAACCATCGCCTTCCAGAGAGTGCGCTCCTCCTTAGGAGGATTACGCAGATCACAAGGCTTCGCCTTATCGTAATATTGTTCCAGTGATAAGGTGCTCCTAAAACACGATGGGAATAGATGAGGCGTTCGAATCTTCTAGGGACTTGAAAAATCAATGCTTGAAATGACCCAAAGACAGAATTTGTTTTGACCTAAGGAATGATAAAGAATGTCAGGTCCTACCACGAATCCGTATCGGCAGGAAAAGCAGTGCCTCCAGTCTCCTCGTCGCCGAGGTTCATCGACTCGAGTGTCGCGAAGGCGATCGGGAGCATGAGGGCAATAGCGGCGCAGTCACCCATCCAGCAGCTCCTGCAACGAAATGAATATAATTGGACTGAGCCTGAGAACTTTCACAGAAGGATAGCCTAATTCATCTAATTTTGTAGAGAATCAAAAGCGTCACATGAAGACTTAAAAACAATAAACAATCAATGTTGAGCTATGGGTCCCAGCACGAACTCACAGAAAACAAGTGGTGCCCATGAAGGAGGCCATGATCCACTGTGGCTTGGAGCCGATCTTCGTCAGCAACTTGAGGGCCACACGTCTGTGGAGTCCACACTCCTCGACGGCAATGGCGGCCACTACCGTAACCACAAGCATCATCGTCGTGTCCTTGAGGTACTCCCGGGCCGTCTCCTCAGCAGGCATCACTCCTAGTAGCGGGAAAAGGAGCATTGGTAAGAAGGAGGTGATAGCAATGGGAACTGCTTCACCGAGCCAGTAGATAGCGAGCAGCAGGATGCAGTAGCAGCAGGAGGCCTCCTGTAAACGAACGTTTACATGGAAGGTTCGGAGCTTGGCCCACGACGTTCGTGGTGAGACCCTCGGAACTACGACCTACCTTCGTGTCAGACTGGAGCACTGGAAGCAGAACGATGGGGGCCAAGATGGCACAGAGAAACCTCCTGTTCCTTCGGGTCACTTGCAGGAACTCTCGCGCATCGAAGAAGAAACTCATCTTCGTGGGTGAGCTACCGTAGTCAGCGGAGAAGATGCCAGCAAGAGCTTGAGCATTCGCACACGACGAAAGTCTTATATAGCGACGTCTTGTTTACGGTTCTGTGGCCGTTTTAAGATTGGAGGCGGACTATCGACTAACCGGTCCCGTTCTGGAAGTGTCGGCTCTTGCACCCGCTCCTGCACCTTCAATTGTCTTCCTCGATTACGGTAATTATGACAGAAAGGATTGTTAGTTTCAGATTCGGCAACCGTATTCCCGTCATTACGCCTTGAAGCTATTCAGATTCGCTTCTCAGAAGCGTTGGAATTGGAGCCTCTATTTCAGGATCCATTTTTCTGAGTTATAGGGTACCGCTTGCTCTGTGACACTTACACCCAAGCCTCAAGGTTTCTTTCCATCCTTAAGATATTATTTCGCGCCAGCAGGATGTCGGGTTCCTCGCCTCTCGTCACCTAACGGCATCCAACTTGGCATAGATTCGATCAGATGCCCCTTCCAAGTGTTGCATTCCCTGTCTGCGCCGTTTTTTCTCTGCTGTTTTGGTCGATCAAATTCGATCTGCCGAAGAACGCCGACAAACAACTCGGCATAATTCGAACTCTAGGTGGTCAGAGCTCACGTGTCATGGCGTCATCTGTTGTCCCAAACTAACCTATTATCTTCATGCTTACCTTGTGAAAGGTTCAGATACAGTTTCAACTCATTCTGATATTTTAGATCTTAAGTGATCCTAGAGTTAAATGGTCCTAGCGCTAGGAATCCAAGCATCCTAAGATGAGATATCCTGGAGACAGAAATCCTGACAAAGAAGGGAAAAAGTTAGGAACAACGCCCTTATCCGTCTCCATCTCCAGTCCGACCTCTGGCCGAAGTCAAATTCCCTTCCTGATTCCCTCGTCCCCTTTGCAGATTGTTGCATTTCCGGTTCTTGATGTTTTTCGCCGTTTTCACCGTCTAAATTCGGTCTGTTGAAGAACGTCGACAAAACAGCGCTGCAGATTTCGAACTCTCGGTGGGCAGAAATCATGCGCCCCTCACATCATCCGTCCGTGGGGCGCGATAAAAATATTTTAACACACGCCGTTTCCCTGCAACCTGTCTTGGAATGTTATTGACAAGGTTTTGAGGTACTCCGTGTGCCGCTTATGAGTCTTACATTGTCCAGGAAAAGAAATTAAGCCGACCAGGGCTCCGTTTGCAGTTTAAAGGACTAGCGCCATTTTTTGCTCGCTTATTCACAGTGCCAATAACCTTAACAATTTGGCTTCGGACTCTCTTTACGCTATATCCCCGACACAATGAAAGCACATATATGCAAATAAATGAGAGCTCTATTCCCGATTTTGCCCCGCATTGTAGTTCATGAAAGCGGTATTAATGACAGGACATATAAAAATTTTTAACATAAAAATAAATAAAAATAAAAATATTATAAAGACATAAAAAAGACATAGAAGAAAGACATACAAGACATAAAAACAAAAACACAACAAAAAAAGACATAAAAAAGACATAAAAAAATTATAAAAATTAATAGCGCCATTCCAGTAGCGTTACACAGTACCAATAACCTTGACAATTTGGCTTTGGACTCTCTTTCCGCTATATCCCCGACCCAATAAAAATATATGCAAATCAATGAGGTGCAATGTATCGTATAGTTCATGAAAGCGGTATTAATGACAGGACATATAAAAATTCGAATTTACGCACGAAGGTCTCGCATGAAAACGGTTTTAGCATTTCCACTTGTCGGACACTTGTTCGTCTGTGAGCTTTTTGCGCGGTCAACTGTTGATGCGCCACTGATTAGAATCCGATCGCTGCAGAACCTCGCACGTGTTCCGGGATGCCTGATAAAGCGATGCAAACTGTGATCTTGGTCAGTGTCAACTTTTAATTAACACTAATGTATAGCATTGCAGCATTTGCCTATTTGTCGCATTTGTTTTCCTCTGATCGCCATTCTTGCTCTCTCCAACTACGCTAAATATACCCCGTGTCCAATTTTATACAGGTAAATGTTATGCTACCTATCATGACAAGACTTCGGACAAAGCGACGCGAAATGCGATCATGGTCGATGTCATTTTTAATTGACATTAATGTATAGCTTTGTAGCATTTGCCTATTTATCGGAATGGTTTTCCTCTCATCGCCGTTCTTGCTCTCTCCAACTACGCTAAATACGTTCCATCTTCTCTGACTTCATCCTGGTCCTTAATAACCTTTTTTCACGCCCATCCTTCTACTTGCAGGAACGATATGGAGCTGAACTCAATTAAGAAGGAGTGCGATAAGAGTTTTGAGCGCGGTTATGCAATAGTATTTATGACTTTCTTTCTGACATTTATAGTCAGCTTCGCTGGATCTTGGATGTATTGCAGTCACATGGCTTACGAGGATACTGAGAGACCGTGCGGTAAGCAACATTCATGGAAGAACATTATGTCGTGTTGGTCATAACTAGTGTTTAACACTGATTTGTAGCCTCACTAGTGCTATCGTAGCTCGTACATCCTTACAGCCGCAGCAGCCTAACTGGTGACATAAATTGCATTAAAAATTCCAAACCTTTCGCCAATTCCACAAGAATTCGATCTTATTCTAAATGTAACCATTGTAGATACGAATGCCTATTTGGACAAAGCTTTCTCTCTCCACGAAAACCGTCTGTCCCAGTTTCATTACGAGCTCCGTAAATGGATCCTCGGAGAAGATAAAATTTCAATCTTTACATCACGAGAAGCGTTCAGTGAAAGGCTGAATGAACTTGTCGAAAGTGCGGAGGCTCTTCAAAGGAAGCTTTCTGGAGAAGCACGTGATGGAGATCTCGAAAAGACGGTAAGCTGCCATATAAGAAAGCGACAAATCGTTCCTTTTTAGGCACTTTCTCAGGTTCTGATGGCTAAGAATCTGAACTATTCACAGAGTGAAACCGTCTCAGCCATCAAGAGGTACCTGAAAGCTCTAACCATGGACCGGACCGTCGTTCTGCAGAAGTTCTTGGGGGAGTACATTGCCTATCCCAGAAAGGACGCAGAGGCCACCCTAAATGAGACTCTTGCTCAAATCGACCTGAAGGTGGCCGAACTGAAGGAGTTGATCCCTGATAAATATCACCAACAGATAGGTCAGTTAAAATTATGCGTATACGTTCCAAAATTCGCTTTTAGACGCCTTTTGGACTGACCTGAAGCGGAGTGGGACCCCCGGAATCTTGAGAGCGTGTCTTCCTGAAGATTCTAGTGTAGAAAGTATCGTAGAAGCTTACCAGATCATGACAACTCACCGCGTGTCGAAATGTATCCCCGCGGGAAATCAGAAATACGAATTCGCAGGGGAGCAACTGTTCCCCCTCGCTTTCTGTGCTTCGGCGTTTATGAGTTTTGTAGTTCTCTGCTACATAACAAAATAGTCATGATGTTACTTTTGTGATGCGCACATATGCATTTCTTTGTTTATACCTTTGCTTTCCTTCTGTATGTTCTGTAATAAATCCTAACATTAGATTGGTTGGATCGTTGAGACGATGACGATACGTTGGAGTAGGAGTTACCGCTAGCAGTGTGTGCACTGCAGACGTGAAGCTCAAATCATTAGCCGGTTTCGACATGAATGTACGAGCTCGCTTGGCGAGGAAGCTTGGCGAGGAACCTCGCTTGGCCTTTCATTACAACGACTGCTGCGCTTTGAAAACTCAAACTTAATGCAAAATTACGTTCTATTAATCATGGCAAAAATGTTTGAAGAAGAGTGGATTGAAAAAGTTCTAAAAAATTCTCAAATGTCGTTCGCGATTGGCAGATTGTCTTTGATTGGGGGTGAAAAACCTCCGAAGAGCTTGGTAAGAGCGATACATTGAGACATTGCAAGCCCTGAAGTGAGCCCAGCTACGCATTACTTTGACAGCGTTTGAGGGATGCGATGCGAGCTGCTAGCGGTTTCAATGCCACTTCCACATCTAGCATCGCCTTTGTTCTATTTACGCCGCAATTGGTCTCCGCTGTTCGTCATTTGTGATTTCTCAAAGCACGACATGGATCTACCTTCGGATTCGGATAGAAAGAAGAAATCGAAATCGAGTGATGTGGATACAGTGATGTTACTTATCCTGTCACTTTTCTTGGCTATGTTACTCTTTTCTCCCTTAGTCGCAGTTGCTGGATCATACACGTACTTTTCCTACATGACCTACGTTGACACCTCGAAACCATCCGGTAAGATTTATATTAAGATGTGGTGTGGTGTTGGACATACGTTTAACACACATCCAAGGCTAAATGGTGACCTCGTAACTCATTAGTTGCATTACGAATTTCACCAAAAAGAATCCGATTCTATTTCAACTCTAACCGTTGCAGATACGAATGCCTACTTGGACAAAGCTTTTTCCCTATATGAGCGCGACCTCTCCCACTTCAATGCCAAGCTACACGGATGGATCCTTGAGAACGCTCGACGTCTTACGATAAGTAAAGAACTAAACGCACTTATCGAAGACGGGCAGGGTTTTCAAAAGAAATTCTCCCAAAGCGAAAACGATGACGATCTTAAGGATTCGGTATGCAATTGTAGCAGAGTACTATTTGACGTTTACGTTTGCAGGCTCTTCTGCAGGTGCTCCTCGCTCAGAAGCAGGATGGTCAAGTAATGCCAGCCATCGAAAGATACTTGAAAGCTGTGAATATGGACCGGGCCTTCTTTCTGCAGAAGTTCTTGGTCTATTTCGTTGTTCATCCTAGAAAAGCCAGCGAAGCCGCACTCAACGAAAGCCTCGTTCAATTCGACCTTAAGGTCGACCAGTTGAAGGAGGTCACACACACCGAATACCACGAGCCTATAGGTGAGTTCTAAATAGAAAACGCTCTCTAAACATCCCTTTAAGACGCCTTCTGGAGCGATCTGAAGCAGAACAACACTCCGGGAATCATGGAGTCTTGTCTTCCTGTGGACGCTGGAGCAGAAATCATCAGAGAAGAGTACAAGACGATGATTGACTTACGCGTGACAGAATGCATTCCGATCGGGGAAGCGAAATGGGAAATGGATGCTCGCACCATTTGCCCCATAGCGCTTGTAGCGTGGTCAGCGTTGATATTTCCTATCGCTGTGCTGACTTTTTTGTGCATCAAGTGTTGTTCGCGAGGCGATCGATTCAACATCTGCCTAGAGCACTGCCGTTAACAAAAATGATGCAGTCAATTTCTTTCGCATTTGCACACAACTTTTCCATGTTTCCTTGTTATCTTAATATGTTTTGAATAATAACACCTTACGGAAGAGTGGAACAGTAGGTTATACTTTTTTCTTTGTTAGTTAGGTCGCTATAAGCGCGCAGAATATGATTGTCGCACATTTCTTAGAGGGCTGGATAAATGAGGCTCAAACGTGACGGGTGTGAATGGAAGGCTACTCTTTTTACAGAACGGTAGCTGCAAGTGCGTGATGAGACCTAGGCGAAGAATGCCAAATGGAAGTTAGTAAATTCCCCGACTAGTTAGAAAAGACTCTGTGCACTGGAATCAAGCAAAACAGTCGAAACAAACGTGTCCCGATGTGTTCCTGAGGAGGAGCAGAAATCTAATTCTGGTTGTTATGACGTTAGAGTTCTTCAGTTCTTCGGTCTTCTCGCTTATTTTGTGGCCATTGGCAATTCTTCTGGTAATAAATGCATTATAAAACTGTTCGTTGCTTTCGAGACCAACAAGGTTAGAACATAAGTCTTTGACGACGCTCTTGCTCAGTTTGACCGGAAGTTCGCTCACAGGGATTGTCCGGATCCGGGGTGTGAATGTGGTCAACGGAACTTGACACATATAGCTTCGCAACATGTACATAGGATTACTGTATACATAGATAAGGAGGGTACGGTATAATATTTTCGGTTATTAGGGCCTTATTGCAAGAGGATAAAAGTAATCCAATGTTAATTTTATTGTATTCACTTAACTAACAAATTTGGAAGAATTTCATACATGTAAATGCTATGCTACCGATCGTGGCAAGACCTCGGACGCGTTTTTCGAGTGCAAAGCGACGCGAGCTGCGATCTTGGTCGATGTCACTTTAAAATTAACACCTACACAGCTTTATAACACTTTATGGTTTCTTGGAATGGTGTTTCTCTGATCGCCATTCTTGCTCTCCAACGACGCTAAATAAGCTCCGTGTCCACGAACTTCATCTTGGTCCTTAATAACCTTTTTTCACTCCCACCTTTCTACTTACAGGAACGATATGGAGCAGAACTCAATTAAAAATGAGAGTGATGAGATTGATAGGCGCAATTCCGCAATATTGCTGAATACTTTCATTCTAACATTTGTAGTCATCTTCGCTGGATCTTGGATGTATTGCAGTCACATGGCTTACGAGGATACTTCGAGACCGTGCGGTAAGCAAGAGTAATGGAAGGACATGATTATTATGGAAGGACTGTCCTTTCCGTTATCCTCTAATATAAAAATGATTAATGCATATTATTATGGGTTATACAGGGTAACTTGTATGAAGTGTGACGGACTTTTATTTTCAAAATTAAATTTGCGGTCTGTTTTTGCATTATTCGTGTTCCGCATCTTCTTTTCCCTAGAAGCAGTGTTGTTTAATTTTTAACATTTGAGTGTTCCCAGAGGAATTGGCTTCCAAAGCAGGCCTTTGCAAAAATGAACCTTCAAACATCAATGGTTTTTTTTGATTTCGATCGTTTATTTTTTCTTTTCACATATACTGTAGATAAAAGGTTCCTGAACGTCACTGCTATCTTATTGAAAAAATGTTGTGCACAGAATTTTCTGCTTTTTTGGATTTTCTTAGTTCATTACGAAGTTACGGTTAAATTTCGGCGACAGAGTTCATACTCGTTCACCCATTCCTAGTATTTAAAACACATGTGTAGCCTCAGCTGTGCTATCGTAACTCATACATCGGCACAGCCTCATAAATTGCATTACAAATTCTAAACCTTTCATAAATTTTGCAAGAATCCGTTTCCATTCCAACTATGACCATTAAAGACGCGATTGCCTACTTGGACAAAGCTTTCTCTCTCCACGAAAACCGTCTGTCCCAGTTCCATTACGAGCTCCGTAAATGGATCCTTGGAGAAGATAAAATTTCAATCTTTACATCACGAGAAGCGTTCAGTGAAAGGCTGAATGAACTTGTCGAAAGTGCGGAAGCCCTTCAAAGGAAGCTTTCTGGAGAGGCACGTGATGGAGATCTCGAAAAGACGGTAAGCTGCCATATAAGAAAGCGACAAATCGTTCCTTTTTAGGCACTTTCTCAGGTTCTGATCGCTAAGAATCTGAACAATTCAGAGAATGACAGCGTGTCAGCCATCAAAGGATATATGAAAGCTCTAACCATGGACCGGAGCGTCGTTCTACAGAAGTTCCTGGTGGAGTACATTGCCTATCCCAGAAAGGACGCAGAGGCCACCCTAAATGAGACTCTTGCTCAAATCGACCTGAAGGTGGCCGAACTGAAAGAGTTCATCCCTGATAAATATCGCCAACAGATAGGTCAGTTAAAATTTTGTGTATAGGTTCCAAAATCGCTTTTAGATGTCGTGTGGACTGAAATGAAGCGGAGCCGAACGCCCGGAATCTCGAGAGCGTGTCTTCCTGAGGACGCCAGCGTAGAACTTATTGTAGAAGCATATAGGACTATGGCAGATCACCGCGTGTCAAGATGTATCCCTGTGGGGAAGCAGAAATACGAATTCTATGTGGTGGACCTGTTCTTCTTCACGCTTATCGCTTCGATGATATTGGCTTTTATGATGTTGGCTTGTTTAGGGGTCTTTTAACCTGTGTTTTACGTAATAAACCCTGCAGACGTGAAATTCAAGTTATTAGCCGGTTTCGCCATCCGTTTGCGAGATGCAATGCGAGCTGCAATAGGGCTCACATGAATATACCTGGTTAACCGATGTGTCAGATTCTGGTTGGGGCTGCGTTGGGGCTACCTCTGTCTCCTCTTCTTCGTCATCCGCTGGGGGGAATAGCTTCTCGGTGAGTTCCTTCTTCAGAAGGTCGTCGTCCTCATTTGACGAGGACATGTCAGAGTCCTTCTGCTTCTTCTGCACAAGGTCTTTGTCCTGCTCCTTCTTCATGAGGTCTTCGTCCTGCTCCTTCTTCATGAGGGCTTCGTCGTCGTTTGACGAGCGCCTGCCGACGTCCTTCTGCTTCGTTACCTTAGCCGAAGAGTTTTTACGCGTCTTGTTCCTGGGTCGGAGTGGGTTAGCGACCAGCAGAGTCTTCTAATAACGCAAAGTGCTATTATACCGTTTCCATTCCACGAAATTACCTTGGTACGAGCTGTCTTCTTGTGCACCTTCGTGTTCGTTTTCAAGGATTGGACCTCCTCTCCAGGGTCGGCGTCCGCGTGCTCCTCTTGCTGTTCATTACAGGCCAACGGGTAAGAATCTTGCTGGGGCTGCGGCGATTGGCGTTCCATTGGGGTAGAAGCCTTGATCGGGCTCGGGACTGACGGTATTTCCACGTCCTAAGAAAGTGGACTGCAAGACGGTCTCCACTTGAAAACGTACCTCTGTCTCCTCCTCACCGTCGGTAACAGGGAAAATTTGGTCCCCAAGCTCCGTGATAGCTCGCTCCAAGCTGTCGTTCAAATTCTCCGAACAATTCGTTTTCTGGTCGCGTTTCGACGCCTCATTGTTCATCTTCATCTTCTTCTCAGGCGTGCAAGCTCCATGCTTGTCGGGTTCCTCAACTGCGACGACACCTTCATCTTGTTCTCCGTTCTCGGTGGCGAAAAATTCTGTGACCAGCGGTCGCGGACCATCACACGGCTCTAGATCTTCTCGGTCTCGGATCTCTCCGTCCGTAAGACTATAAACGTAAGTTCTTACAGCCCAGTAGTACGAAAATAAACATACTTAAAAACCCTCGCGTACACTCGGTGTTGAACTTCTTTGGTGAGCGCTGCGACGTCCCCTTCGACCATTCTGCGCACCCGGTCTTCAACTGTCTTCTCCACGACCAAGGAGGCCTGCTCTTTCGTCATGCCCATGGCGTATATTGTGGCAGTTCGAACTGCAGTGAAGTACGGCGTGAGAGCATCATAATTGGCGGAGGTGGTGTTGAGGACGATGGCCGCTTGTACAAGCAGCTCGGGTACATTCCTCGGTTCAAGAAGCAGCAGGCCGATATTATCCAGGACGTTCGGGCGTTCCAGCTGAGTGAGAGTCGACTCCAGGTTGGCAACGGAGATTCGCGTACACCAGAAGTACTTCCTCGAGTTGGTCTCATAAGTAATGTAAAAACCAGATTCGATAGCATTTTTGTAGAAGATCCTACAACAAAGGCAGGGTACGGATGATTGACGATTGAAAACAAGACGTACCACTTCAGCCCTGAGAGGCAGTTGTTCGCCGCGAATGCCCGAGCTGGAAGGAACGATGGAGGGGGATTCGCTTCAAAATCGAGGACTCGGTCGGATTTAAAGACGGTCTGCATACGAGTCCAGAAGTCCCTGCTCAAGGTGACAGGGAGCGCGTCGAACTCCTTACATTGCTGCTGCTGTAGCAGTCGTCCGACAACGTTGAGCATCGTTCGGCTCATACAGTAGGCGGCCGTACTCTAAAAAAAGAAGTATTGAATAGAGCCTACGGAAATTGTTTACTCACGACAGTTGGCTTATCCCTCGTATTCTCATATTGTTCGGCGAAGATCTGCTGCTGCGGCTGCTCAATCACAATGCGCGGGCTCGGTGAACGGGACATTTCATAAAGCCTAGAACAAATGAAGCTCTTAAGTATTTCCAATAAACAAAGATACCGATTCTCTCGGAGCATGGAATTGAATTGGTCAGTCGTGAGGTCCGCACGCGAGTGGTTGATGACGTTTCGCAGAGCCACCGTATAGCTGTTCACGTCGGATTCCATGTCGGTTCCTTCCACTCCGGTTTTCTTCAGTCGGAGCGTCTAACCTTTACGGCCACGACCAATTGCTTCACCGCTGATGGAGACGTGTAATCGACGAGGAGCTTGCCGGCTCGGTAGGATCTACAAAACATACAGTAGGGCAGGCTACATTTAGCTTTTACTTACATTTTCATCCGGGCGTTTAGATGCGACGTTGAGAAGCTAGTAGACTCGCAGTCTAAGCCCGCGTTCATAACCACCTGCGACTACGACTACGACTACGACGGGCATGTTCATAACCACCTACGACGTCGCATACGACGTCGTATGCGATTTGGCGGGAAAAATGGCATTTTTGTTTTTGAA